>CABHPQ010158528.1:15758-27219 GCA_902168405.1 Peromyscus aztecus | reverse complement strand
CACACACACACACACACACACACACACACACACACACACACACACACCTGACAAGAAACAATTTAAGGAAGTAGGGTTTATTTCTGCTCATGGTTTAACAAGTGATGCTGTCCATACTGGGGAAGGCTTGGTACCGGGAATGTGAGACAGCTGATCTATTTACATCTTTAGTCAGGAAGCAGAAAGCGAAAGGAAATAGTGTCAGGTTGTCAAGGCCCATCCCCAACCCCAGCAACCCACCTCCTCCATCCAGCAAGGGTCCACCCCACTAAAAGTTCCCAGTCTTCCAAAACAGCACCCCCACCTGGGAACTTAGTGTTCAAACACATGAACCTCAGGGGCCCATTGCACACTCATACCATGGCAAGAATTTTGCTTCCTTTATTTGTGACTATTATTCATATTACAAGCAAAACACAAACAAAGACAAAGTCAGTGTAACCATTTTCATGGGGAATTGGAAAGAAATATGAGCTACTAGCATTTCATATTCCAAATTTAGCCCCTCATTTCTCAGCTGTCAGTGCACTCTCAGCCCTAGTAAGGCTGCTTTTATTTTTCTTATTCTGGACTTCAAAATACAGCTGTCCCTCATTCTTTGCATGGTCACTCACTTGAAAACTAGTTTTGTCATTGTTCATGGCTGTCGGCAAAATGTGTGATTCTATTTTCAGCGTTCTCATCTAGGAAGACAAACTCCCAAGCACAGTTCTGTTAAAAGCTGTGGAACTCTCACATGTAAACCTGAGGGGACAACTTAAGCCACTGACATGGTATAGGTTTGCATATGCCACTCACGTGTAAACCTGAGAAGACAGCTTACATCACTGGTTTACCACTTTAAAGCTACTGACCTAAATGATAAAGAGAAAATACCGATGATCATCTCCGTTTGGGGAAAACGTGCACTTGTAGGTTAACCCCTGTTGTTTCAAACAGTCATAATGCTGACAGGATGTATGACTCAGATCCCTATGGCCGAACAAATAACCTTTCATTAAATCCACACCGAGTGGCTCTATGCCATCAAGGGCTGGGAGCAGTTTACTTCCTCTGCTCTCTGTGGTGTTTTATAGGACATTTGTGGCCAGTTTTATTGTTCCAAAGATCTTCATGAGACATTATTTTAAATAAATTGATTGCAATATGGTTATTTAAGTTATCCAGCCATTAGATCTACTTTACAATTTTACTCAGGGAATAGTATTTTAGAAAAGTAAATAGAGAAGATTGGGGCAAAATGTGCAGCACTCATTTATTTTGCAAAACAAAAAGCACATAACTGCTCTCTAATTACTAGCCTTTGAGGCATTTACTGCTAAATTAACATCATCATTAGCTGCTAAGTGTGTTTGCTTTGATTAGTTCTTGTTTTTATGAGGTTTTAGGCAGAAGTAATTTGATAGTATTGTTATTAATGAATTTAATGTTAAGTGGGGAAAAAGTTTTGTTATCTGACAGGCTATCTTCAACTCTGGAATTATCAGTATGAATTTTGTCAAAGGCAACAACAGAGATCATTCCTGCTGTATCTTGAAAGTATTAGCAATAACTAATTATATCAAAAAGAAAAGGTATCTTCAAAGGTATTCTAATGGCCAAAGTCAAAGAAGTAAATATTATCTTCATTCCATTTCCAATCTAAATCAGCATAGTTCTGAAGTAGAAAAGCAGACTTTGCATGCCATCTTGCTCAAAAGCTCATTTTAACACGGTGGTTTAGACCAGTAGTCTAGCCAAGCCACACCCAATGCTCCTCATCTGCACAATGAACCCCAAGTCCCAAGTAAGATGTCAAATTAGAAAAAAGTTACGGGATGAAAGGGAATAACCAGGATAAAAAAAAAAACATACTTTATTCCCACACAAGAAAGAACTGAAGTGTAAGGAAATAAACTGAGATGAAATCTTGATAAAGAAGCACCAGGAACAGCCAGTGAACAGCACTCAGATGCATCATGCATGCTGCTGGAGAAAGAGGGAGAGTGGGAGTCCTCAGGCGTGCACAGCTGTGAGAGGTAAGAGGCTTGGTAAAGTAAAGGCCATCAGAGTCACCCTAAGCAAGTGGCTTCTACATCCTGCATCCCGGGAAGGTAACTTCAGAAAGTAGTTTGTTATGGGACTACAGTTGTGGGTATAAGAGAAAGAATGAAGCCAAAGCTCCTACAAAGCAGGGGAAGGTCCCAGAAAGTGGGGATACCATTGAGATGCTATTCTAGGGACCTTTTATAGGACTCACTGCAGAAACTGGGCTGGGTCATGTGGGGTGCCTGCAAATCCAGGTGCTTCTTTATTTTGGTCTTATCCTTAGGTATAGTTTTCAGGCAGTGGGGCTCATTTAGACTGTATAAAAACAGAATAAACCAGAACATTCTTCTGAAATGTCTGTCCTCTGGTCAGGACAGACCAAAGACATTTACTGCCAAGGATAAGACTCAAAGTTCCTGTCCCTAAACTGCCTGACCAGTTTGATCTCTCATTTTCATCACTGCCTGTGTGAACTGCAGTCAACAGTTGATAGTAGATTACAAGGAAGGTGCTTACCACTCTCAGACAAGGAACCACAGGAAATAGAAGCTGGAGAGACATGGCTGCAGAAACATAACAGAGGGCAGGATACTGTTAGCCGACAGATCAGGAAGTGCCATCAGCCATTAGGATGGGAGTGGACAAATGATTTGGGAGCAGGAATCTGAGATTTTCCACAGGCACCTTGGAGAAGGGTCCTGTCTGCCAACCCATCTAGCTAAGCAGAGGAAAAACCAGAAGTGTCTTGATAAACTTGCTGTACTCTTGTCCAAGGAAGAAATCACCCAACAAACAAAGGGACACAGTGGGGCGTCCACTCTCATCAGAGCCATCACAGTTAGTTATGGAAAGGAAGGACTGGGAAGCAAAGTCATTACTTGTGTAACCTTCAAGCCAGGGGTGGGGATGCCTCACACGGGAGATGCTGGCAGAAAGTCCACTTTCACATGGAAATCACACTTACAGGAAGCCCACACTAACTCCATTGTTTGCAGAGTGAGGTTAGCAGCTCTCTACTCTAGCAAGAACTGCTGCAAAAGAATGCCAGTGGGAGGAATAATCCACATCCTTCCTCAATAGGGAGAGACAATGTTGTCTGCATTTGGAATGTCTTCATGACATTTTCTTATTTTCACTTATCATTTTGTTTTTTAATTGTTTATTTGTTTGTTTTAGGTCATGTCTCACTTGACTGTCTTTTACCTTTGTACTCTATATTATCTCTTATTTCTCATACCTTTATTTTTTTTCAAATATTTTTATTCTGCAGGTTTTTTTAAATAAATATTTTTATTTTATAATTAATTTAATTTTACATATCAGCCACAGATTCCCCTGTCCTCCCTCCTCCCACTCACCAGCCCTCCCCTCCAATCCACCCCCATTCCCAAGCCCTCCAAGGCAAGGTCTCCTCTGGAGAGTCAGCCCAGCCTGGTAGATTCAGTCAAGGCAGGTCCAGTCCCCTCCTCCCTGCACCAAGGCTGAGCAAAGTATCTCAGCATAGGCCCTAGGTTCCAAAAAGCCAGCTCATGCACCAAAGACAGGTCCCGGGCCAACTGCCTAGGGAGTCTCCAAACAGTTCAAGTCAATCAATTGTCTCATCTATCCAGAGGGCCGGTTCCAACCCCATGGGGGCTCCCCAGTTATTGGTCAACAGTTTATGTGTTTCCACCAGCTTGGCTCTTTGTCCCTGTGCTTTTTCCAATCGTGGTCCCGATATCTCTTGCCCATACAATCCCTCCTCTCTCGCGCCGACTGGACTCAGGGAGCTCCACCCAGGGTTATTGATGAACTCCTTCCTATTTACTCTTTATTATCCCTTCCTTCCTATTTTTACTTTATCCTTGTCTTGTTACTTGATTACTAGCATGCTTAACTCTAAAAGACTTGTAAGATATACTTCCCAATCGTTTCCATTGTGTTGATGTCTCTAAAATATATCAGGAAAACATGTAAAGTTCAGAAGAGCATGAGTCTTCTATTCCAGTTAACACTTCAACAGCTGTCAGATCACTGTATTTATTACTGCAATGGGCTTTGCCCCTGGGTAGTGGTGGGAAACATAAACACAAGTGAGAAAATTTACGAAGAATATTTGCATAAGTTTCTTTTAAATGGGAAAAGGGGGAAAAAGAAAAAACTGGAGGACACATCCATCACAAATATGTGCAAAACACAACCAAGAAAACATTTACAAAAAATAAGACATTACAACACTTCCACGAGCTCAGAAGTCTTTAATACAAGAAACAAAAACTAATAAGGTAGCTGGACATGCCAGAGAAAGACTGTAGAGTCTCACTTGCAAGCATATTGATGGCCACACAGTATATTGGAAGATTAATGAAATAAAGAACTCATTCAGGGCCTAAGCAAGGTTAGAAAAGTGATGATGTGGACAAAAATAGAAGATGCTGAGAAAAACAATGAAAGAATAGAGAGTTGATTCAATGAAATAATAGGACAGAATATCCAAAATGTAAAGAAATAGACATTTGTAGTTGGTTGGGTCTTTTATTTTTTTTTATTTTATTTTACTTGTTGGGTCTTTACTCTTTTTGGGAACCCACACTCAGCTCACACATAACTGCACATGGAGACTTATTATTACTTATAAATGCCCAGCCTTAGCTTGGCTTATTTCTAACCAACTTTCATTAAATTCAATTATCCCATCTACCTTTTGTCTCTAGGCTTTTTCCTTTTCTTAATTCTATAATCTTACTTTCACTCTTACTTGGTGGCTGGCTGTGTGGCTAGGTGACTGGCCCCTTCTTTTCTTGCTTCTTGATTTCTCTTGTTTCCTGATCCCTCCTTTTCTCCTCCTATTTATCCTCTCTGCCTGCCAGCCCTGCCCATCCTTTCTCTGACCAACTATTGGCTGTTCAGCTCTTTATTAAACCAATCAGGTATTTTAGACAGGCACAGTTACACAGCTTCACAGAGTTAAACAAATGCAACATAAAAGAATGCAGCACATTTTTGCATCATTAAACAAATGTCCCACAGCATAATCAAATGTAACATAACTTAAAATAATATTCCACAATGAACATTCAAACAGTAGGAATGTTTAGAACTCCAAATAGACTTGACCAGGGAAGAGTCTCTCTACAACATTTTATAGTTAAGATGTCAAACATACAAAGAAATAACAGTAAAAGTTGTAAGAGAAAAATCCCAAATCACATAAAAAGGCAGAAACATCTTGACAACATCAGATCTCTTGTCAGCAACCACAAAGGGCAGAAACATACGTAATTACATCTTTCAAGCCTAGAAAGCAAATTAAAGGCAACAAACAGTGTTATACCCAGCAAAGATATCTGTTAAAGCTAGAAGATAAGTCAAGACATTGAAACTAAGCAGTTCATGACCACCAAGTTAGCACTGCAGCCGATACTAAAAGCAATGCTATACACAAGAGGAGGAAAGACAACCTAATCACAAGAACATAAGAGAGAGCAATGGTAACTTGTGACTAAAACAGCTGAAAATAGAGAGACAGGAAGGACCCGTCATGTCCAGCACATCAAACCAGCAAAACCTACTACTAACAAAAGAAATGTAAGAAGATCTATAACCTAACAATTTAGAAAAACTGCAAACACAATTACAGGAATTTATGAACACCTCTCAATAACATTAGATGTAAACGATCTCAATTCCCCAACAAGGAGATGCAGAGTGGCTGAGAAGATTAAAATAAACCAGATCTAACTATCTGTTGTTTCCAAGAAACATGCCACATTGGGAAAGACTCCCAAATTCACAGGAAGGAAAACAAGTCCTTAGATGAGCAGAAGCTAAAAGCAAAGTGGCTCAGCTTCTCTGATGGCTGATAAAGTAGTCAATAGTCAGAAAAGATAAAGGAGATCATTATATACTAAGAAACACAACAATTCATCAAGAAGTTATAACTGCTGTAAAATACATGTGCAGTTCCACAAAACACAAGTTAATGGATATAAAAAAGGTCAGGTAGATTCTGATACATTAATTGTTCATTATTTTACAATGCCATTTTCATTTTTAAATAGGTCATCTGAACTAAAAAGAAATAATCTCAGAGTTAAAATAGGTTGAGTGGACTTACTAGAAATCAACAGGATGTTACATCCAAAAGACACAAAATACACATTCTTCTCAGCAGCCTATGGACTTTTCAATAAAAATATATAACCATATAGGTCACAAATTAAGCCTTATGAAATATCAAATTATCAGAATAGTTATGATTTCTTACAAAATTGTATTAAACTGAAACTACAAGTCAATAGCAAATAAAATTGAATAAATGACAAGAAACACTAATGAGGATGTACAGAAAGAGGAACTTTTATACACCACCCCTAGGAAAATAGAGAGGTACACCTACTGTGGGCGGTTGCTATGAAGGTTCCCCCACACCAAAAAGAGAAGAAAAACACAAAGGCCTGAGGTGATGGCTCTGTAGAAATGCTCTTGCCATCCTCCCATCAAGAATGCAGCTCAGACTTCCAAAACTCACACAAAGTTGGTGTTACTTCAGCAGAAACTGGTGCACAAGAGACCCTGCCGCACACAAGACAAAACGTGAAGACTGACAGCGAAGTCTGTCCTATGACTTCCACAAGCATTTGATGGCTCACTTGCACACATAAATATTCACACATATGAACAATCATATACATGTCTACACACGAGTATACACACAAATGCCATAACAGAACTGCTTACATTGCATGCCAATTTAAAAACAATTAAAAATGACAATTTTGTTTAAAACCTAACAATAGAACTAACATATGACCCAGATATAATCTCAAGCATAACTCTAAAGGAGTCCATACATCTATACTCATATCCAGGAGTACTCATCATTATTGTTCTGCTGTACAGGGTAGCTAGGAGAAGAGGCCTACCTAGATATCCACCAACAGATGACTTTAGAAAGAAAATGGGCATATATAAACACACACACACACACACACACACACACACACACACACACACACATTTTATGGAATTGTAAATAAAAATGAAATAATGGAATTTTCAGGGAAGCAAATAGAACTGGAAATCATATGTCAATCAAAATAAACAAGACTCAGACAAATATCACATTTGCTCTCATATGAAAAGCCTAGATTTTAATTTCCATGTATGTGTGTGTAGTTCATAAAACTAAAGAGGTCATTACAAGGAATAAGGAGATTTTTAGGAGGGGTAGGAGGAGTAAAAATGGCAATGTAATGAAATGCACGGGACAAGAGAGCAGAATGGGGGTTTATGGGAGAAGGGGACCAGAGGGAGAAAATATGAAAAAATGTATGCAAATGCATAATGAAGCCCACTGTCTTGTATGAGAATTTTAAAAAGATGATAAAAATGTAAAAACAAAATGGAGGCTGCAGATACTGTTCCTATAGGGATTTTACAGAATGAAACAATATATTAGGTATTAGATAACACAGTGTCAGGTACATGTTCACTAAGAGTTAACTTTGTGTTCCTTTCCTTTCCACATGAGTTAGTGTGTTAAAGATCATTGAAAACTAATTCTAGGCATCTAGGCAGACATAAACAAAGGGAGTTACACACTGATGTTATTACTGCGCTTAAATTTTAGAAAAAGAAAGACTGTATAGGAGTTTCTTAGACATATTGATAGAAAAAAATGTATGGTTTCAATTGTTTGTATCAATAGATGTCCCGGCCAGTGGAATCTTCAGCAGAGACCCTAGAAGGGGGAATGGCAAATGAAAGGGACAAGAGACACAAAGAATTGACAGCAAGACAGTATTCTGATCAAGCTGCAAAATTTTATTTTTCTCAGGTGGGTTTTATAGTAAGCAGACCAGGAAACTTTCGTTGGGAAAAGATCAGGGGAATGTTGAGTTGCCAAGCAACCCAACCAAGCAACCTAACCACAAAACATTGTTACTGATGGTCACTGTAGCAGAAAGATAAGGAAATGTTAAGTTATTTTCTAATAACTCAGGACTTGTCCAGGCATGTCAAAAGTTTTTGGTTAGTGGCTCAATTCTGGACAACAGAAACTTAACTCAGGCAGGCAATATGGCATAGTTCTTAAAATTGTCCTAGGCAAACAGAAATACAGTTCTTTCTACAGATCAATTTGTAATTTTGGAGAGCACTAGAAATGTTTAAGCTCTATTTTCTTTATAAGTCGCCAAAATGCCATAATTAAGATTAAGCTACTACATGAGTTCAGACCACAAGGGTTTCGCGGAAATAGTGGAGATGGAAGGAAAGAAAGAAGAGACACTCAAGCATTTACTCAACTCCAACAGCATCAAAGTCACTTGTGCTTTAAGAATGCAGTGTGTGTGTCTCTCACAAAACATCCTTGTTTTGTCAAGATTAATCCTCCAAATATTAGTATTTATGCTATATTAGATGCTTGTAATTTATGCTAAATATTTACTACTTAAAATGAAAATGTCTACCATTGCTAAGGCATGGGGAAACACATGGGTTTTTGTGTACATGATGCATGAAAATTTTGGCATTATACTACTTTTTCTCTTGGAATCACCTAATCTCTTTTCAAATTGTGGGATGCTTACTAATGGAATAGAGAGAATCACACCTACTTCCCACAGTTTGAATGACAGGAAAATAGAGAATTCTTTGTGTGACCATTAATTTTGCTATCGGTGTGTCACATGACAGTAAAATGGCCAAGAGAGGATTACAGACAAAAACAGGTCATTTCATTTCATTTATACAAATGGACTCTTCTGCTTAAAGTGTGGATCCCAAGATATGAGAAGTTCCTAATGATTTTATTGTACCAACACTTCTTTCCAAATGGTTCAGGAAAAAAAATGATAGCTGGGGACCATTTTATAGTCCTATTGAAACTTGTTCTTATATGATAGCACTGTCTTTCACATGTTAGGAAACACTTCTTCATCATATGATCTCTTCTTTTACTTTAAGCTATTCCATGAACTTCCCCTCCCTTTACTTAGAAGTGCATAAGAAGGTAAAAAGCTGTACGAACACATAGATTCGTGTGTGTGAAAGGTGGTGTTTGTGGAGACCGTTTTAATGGAGGGTCAGATCACTGGAATTAATTCACATACTGTATACAGCCACAAGAGGATATGTTCATATGCATTCAAGTCACAGCTGAGAAGCACCAAGTATTAAAACTTTTGAGCCACAAGCACAAGTCTGATACAAATATACAGGATTTAGAGGAAAGAACAGCGAAGCTACACTACCGGTTATTTTGTCCAATCATGTTCAATGGTAAAGGATTCTAAAAAGTTACAAATGTGTAGAAGAAAACATACATACTGCTGATATTATCCACCACTGTTCAGTAAATGTTCAGTGAGTTATCACCCCTCCCGCGAGCACTAGGACTAGCCTAGTGCTACTTATGCAGATTCATTAGTATATTTATCTCCTGATTTTATTGTGGAACATACAACTGAAATGTGATTTCACACAAAGACTTCAGATCAAAGCCGATGCACAGTGGCTTGGAGAAGCCTGCTAAGCAATGGCAACAGGAGTTCCACCAACTCAGAGCAAGTAGTTTCTCTGCATTTTGACAAAAGGGGTGCAAGCAGGCAAACTTCCGCACCCACCAGAGGCATGCCTGACCCCAGAGCAGACTTCAGAACTCACCAAATCCATGCCTGGTCCTCCAGCAGCCTCTACATTGCAAGCTGGCTTCACTAAAGAATACACATTTCTCTCTTACACAAACTCTTCAATACTCACTTTCAAAACTACTTTCAGTTGGAATGATTTTCACTGTCTCTGTTCACATTGTGTTGAGTTAGGCCCAGTGATGCTCACTCAGAAAGCCTGAGGCAGGAGTATCTCAGGGCCAGCCTGTCTCAAAAAGAAAAAAAGAAATAATATGTATGATTTCCTAGAATAAGAAATACCCACTATTTGGGGCAGGAGAGTAGCTCAGTTAGGTAGACCACTTCTCACACAAAGCCTCCAGTATAGTTTCAGTAACACGAAATCAAAACAAAACAGTAACATACAAAAGAGCCAGGACAGTCTCTGCAATTCCACTGTATCAATTTTCTTTTAAAGGTTTAAGTTATTCATCTGTGGATAAACAGATTTCATTACTTTATTGTTTGAAATTTTAAAATGTTAATAGGCACTTATGACAAATCCAATACTAACAATTTCACGACATATTTTAAATCCAGAATTATCTGTTGCCACTAAATTAACTATGATATTTTACTTGATGATTATAATTATTATTATTTTCAGTCTTTGAAAATTATAATATTTTCAATTGAACAAGAAAACACCTGACTTTTATTGATTATAATGCTTCATTGTTATCTCATACAACATTTGGTAAATCCCCAAGAGAACACTACTTTTGTTTAACAGTGGAAACCAAGTAGGGTATTTACTCTCACTGCCAAACTTACTATATTTTGTCAGTTTTCTTACAAATAATAACAATCAAAACCCTTTTTACTCCTAAAAAAAGGGCATAAACAAGTCAAGCCTCTTTTGGGAGTTGCTCTAGATAACCATTCATGTGAGTAAAGAGTAGATAGAATGGGATGTATTCTCTTAATGTATTTCCTAGTAATAAAATAGAATTGTAATTATTGTAATGAAAATCACAATGGATTTTATTATATATTTATGTTAGCCAGCCTCTCTGCTGAAACAGTATTGGTTGTCTTGTTTTGTCTGCTTTTCCATTCTAGAAGGAAATTTGTCCTCAAAACTAGTGTATGATAAAAATCCTGTAGCAGAATGTTATAGAGCAGAATCAGCCATGAGGACAGCATATGCCACTGTCTATATATACATATTTCATAATTCTATGAAAACTCAGAAGTAATTTAGATCACTTGGAAATACATAATATATAACCATAATACTCCCTATAATTACATTGTATTGTTGAACTAATAAGAAGACTTACTCATGGTCAAATGACTATGTTTTTGTTTAATTGGCATATGAATCAAGATTCCATGTGCAATTTTTATAATTAGAACTGCTTTAGCTAGTATAATTATCCTTAGTCCTATTTTTACCAATGCAAATTATTATGGCAAAGCTTCTTTACTTTTAAGTAATAGTTTGCAGATATTGACATAGACCTCATTTATCTATAAGATTCCATTTCTTAGAATCTTTCAAGGCTGTGGTGGGGAGATGGCTCCATGGGTAAGAGTGCCTGCCCCATCACCCACTTAAAGTCATCCTCGTTCACGCCTATCCACCATAACACTGGCAGGAGAGACAGGCAGTAGGGAAGAGAAACTGCTTCAAGATAAAATGTTGGAAGGTGATAGAGGAAGGTACAGAACACACTTCTCTGGCCTCCATATGCATAAGTATGCACACCTGTACACACATGTGCATATACTACACACACACACACACACACACACACACACACACACACACACACACA
>CABHPQ010158527.1:0-17893 GCA_902168405.1 Peromyscus aztecus | reverse complement strand
GAGAAAGTTTCAAAACATCCAAGCTTAGGTAGTGAAGGAAACCATCAAAAACAGAAAGGTAGTGAAGATATAATTGACTTGGGGGTCAGGGGAGCTACATTCCAGCCTCAGTAAGCAGAACTTAGCAGCCTCAGCCAGATGGTTCTTGTAAGGATGCCCCCTCAGAGTCAGTACAGGACACACCCAGACACCAAATTCTCAGCACAAAGGAGATTTATCACCCCACAGGGTCAAGCACAGGGGTGGGGAGGAAGCTACAAAGGCAGACAACCGCCACTAACAGCAGCAGATTCGGCAGCAAACAGGCAAAGAACAAGCAGTGTATTCTGCAGGAGTGGGATTTTAAGGAGAAAAAGGCGAGTGTGTGCTCGGGTGATCTACGGTAAGTCCTGATTGGACATGTTGGCCAAATAATGAATGAGACAGTGACTCAAAAGGGGAATAGATCTTGGGCAATTGCTTTAGGAACATGATCTAATGGTTTTTAGAAAGAGGGGAAAGGGTAAAAGGTAAAACCTGCTGATGTCATGTTATCCATGCTACAGTCTAGGTTTAGCAAGCCTGGGCCTGCTAGACTCCTTCAGTTCTAGCTTTAGAGTCAAGGATAGAAGAAAGGGGGTTACGGAATTCACCTCCAGAACTAAGAAAAGCCAATGAGGTCAGGCATGTGTCAGAGGCGACCCTGAACGGAGGCCCAGAGAGGCCATTGGGTACAGGTGTGAAGCAGAAGCCTGGATCACCTTGGAGACCACAAAATATTAGAAATACCAGAGCCATGGGATATCTGCCAAGGAGAGCTGCTAACAGGGAGTTGAATCAGCCCAAGAGGAAGAAGTGTGTTGCAAGCCACAAAACTGAATGGAGATGGAGATATGAGGAGTGTTTTGATATCAGACATAGAGATGCAGAGTTTGGAGTTTGCTCAGCTGGTTTTCAGTCTTGCTTTGGTCCAGTACTTCCTCACTGTGCTTCCTTTCCTCACTTTTGAAACAGTAATATATATCCTGTGCCACTATATGTTGGAAATATGTAATCTGCTTTTTTAGTTTGATTTTATAGAGGATTACAATGAGTCTTAGAAGAGACTTTGGACTCTGTACTTTCATAGACTATGGGAATTTTAAAGTTAGAATCAATGCATCTCTGTATTATGTAATGGCTGCAAGCATATGGGGGCAGGGAGTGTAATGTGGTGGTTTGAATAGGAATGGCCAGCATTGATTCGTGTGTTTGAATGCTTGGTTACTAGGGAGTAGCACTATTAGGAGATATGGGCTTGTTGGAATAGTTATGGCATTATTGGGGGAAGTGTTTCACTGGGAACAGGTTTTGAGGTCTTAGATTCAAAAGCCAGGCCAGTGGCTCACTGTCTCTTCCTGCTGCCTGTGGATCCAAGAACTCTCAGGTACCTCTGCAGCATCATGTCTGCCTGTATGACAACATGCTTCCAGCCATGATGATAATTTACTAAACCTCTTAACTGTAAGCCAGCCCCAATGAAATATTTTCCTTTGTAAGAGTGGCCTTGGTCATGGTGTCTCTTCACAGCCATAGAAACCCTAACTAAGACACATGGTAAAACTACATGCTGTCAGAGTGGGAGATGGTAATTATTTTTGAGATCTTCCTTAGAAAATACAGGCTTCCACAACTGTCATGATTTTAACTAAAATAGCCAGTTCAATTTATACTATTATACATGACCAGTTTCTTTTGAAGCATGTGGTTATTGAACTGCATACCTTATAAATGGCGTATTTTGGCTCCACATACAGATATGTAGCAACAATGTTGTTTTAATATGTGTCATACATTTAAATAAGACTTAAGTCCATCTTAAAGAGGCTCAAATTCCTGTGGGAACACTGACCTATTCATATTGGAATAAAGTATAATTTTGTAAATATGTTTATGCAGAACTTCCCAGGTAATTCAAAGAAGAAAAATAGCAATGCCTCGAGTGAAAATAGGTCCTTCTGCACAAAATCTAATTCATGCTGTTCTCTCCTTTCTTCCTAGTTCACACATAACAATTGAAATCCATACAGTGAACATAATTCCCTTAGTTGATATGTATTGTTTGCCTAATAAAAATGCCTTAACTTTTATTAGTATAATTTTTGGGTATATAAATTGTAATTGACAAGTATTTAAATTATTAAAATTTGTCCAATTATATAATACACAGAAACGTAGATATCTGTTTACTCAAAGCGTGATAAAAATCTGGTATTTATAAAAATCATTTTTCACTTTTCTTTTTTAACAAATCACGGGAAAGGTTATGGCAATGACAGGCAAGCACAGGAAATTTTTACCAAGTCAGAAAAATAAAAAGCCTAAGGAAGAAAGGGCTTCAAAGGTATTCCTAGCATTAAACATACCCTCAAGAGAATCCATATTGATATTTCAAAACAAACATTCAGAGACAAAGCAAAATATACCTGAATATTTTCAAATAATTACATATATGATAGATATTCCCAAGGCATGTTAACAACCTTCCAAAAGGAGAACCATATTTTCAGGCAAAGCCCATGTATACTTCTGGATGGTAAATAGTCGGGTTACTATTAAAATTCTGACAGAAATGGGAGATAAGTAGACCATGTCTGTCAGCTAGAGTCATTTGTCACTTTCACAGTTACAAGTACTGTATCTTAGTCAGTGTTGTGCTGCTATTGGGAGACACCATTACTAAGACAACTCTAATGAACGAAAGCATTTCATCAGGGGCTTGCTTACTCTTTCCAAAGCTGAGTTCATGATCGGTGCTGCAGCAGGCGTGGAAACATGTTGCTGGAGAAGTAGCCGAGAGCTTTAAATTCCCTCAGTCAAGAGTCCTTCAGTCAGCTCTTTAAACAGTGTTGGCATCATAACTACCTGTTTTCTATTTCTGAGTGTGTAAAAGTTCTAAAACCAAGTACTCTTCTTCTTTTGCTACGATTCCTCTGGTGCCAGCAGTAAGGAGTCTTCTAGATCTGCCAACTAAAGGGACTAGTGTAAAGGAAACATTTGGGGATAATTCTTTGCCTATTTTTCATACTTCTCCTACAGATGAAGCTGAATATGAAACATACCCTTCCCACAGTTCCCCATAAAAATGTGTGCTTCTTACCTCTTTAATCAAATAAATACCCCACACTAGTTACTGGTATACTTTGAAATAAGTCCTAATGTTGGATGATATAAATTAAATTCACAACCCCAAAATAATATGGAAAAAAAACTAGTTTACAATTCATGTAATTTCAAATGTTTGCTGGGGGATACAGCTCAGTAGTAGAGCAGCAGATTGGCACTATACTTGAGCTGATTTCTAGAACAACAGATGAATAACCAAAATGAAATAAAAATAAATAATATAAAACTAAATTAATAATATGGTTTATTTCCTTACATAGTGTATTAAATTAAATGTGGCCATATTTTCAGAAACAATAGAACCCAGAGAAAATGTTCAGGGCCAAACATCAATAGAAATGTATGTTTTTGCAGATTGGGAGCTGTGTAGTCACATACTGACTCACCAGCATACCTATGTACACAGGTTCTCAATTATTTAATCTGTGTATCTGAATTAATGTACCCTTCACTTCAGAAGAGTTATTACCTCAGAACTCCCATATTGAATGGCTCTATTTGGCTGACATACTGAAACTGGGAACTTGACCTACATCGTGAACACTGTACTTGCACTGCATATGTCCTTGGAGTGTCTACTGGAAACCTGGTGTACACACTGGGGCCTGTGGTAACATGACCACTTGCGGATGAGCCTTCAGTTAAGGTGGGGTAAATAGTCTTTCAGTAGCTGTGCTTTAGAATCTGTTCTTCCTCTATCATCTATCTATCTGTCATCTATCTCTTTTTTCCTTTCCTTCTTCCCCTCCATCCATCCCTCCTTCTCTCTTCCCCTCTACAAGCTTCTCTGGATCATTGGTCAGATGATTGTAACAACAAGCACTGAAGATATTGCCTCATAATTCATGCACACTACACACATAGCTTTCTGCACTTAAGTTCCAGCTGCCTCTTTGGTTTCAGTATTTCAGTTTCAGAGAAACCAGATCTTTAAGAAAATTTCTTTCTTAACCCTCAGTGGCCTCATTTGAAACCACAGAAAAATTCAGTGGAACATGTGAACAAGACAGAAGAAATAAACACACTTGCGAGTTTCTTTGTCTTTCATGGCAGGTAATACAAATGTCCTCAACTTTCAGTTCATGTCCCAAGCTCTTCCTTTCTTGTGCTCTACTCCACACTTATCTCTGCTACACTACTCCCTGTTATTTCTTAGTGATTTCTAGGTGAAGAGAAAAATGGGAAATTCCAGAAGAATAGGAGATTGTCTACTCTAAGAGTAGACAGCTGTTAAATAATATTTTTTCAATGTGGAAAAAAAGAATTAATATAGAAAATATTATATATGCCAATAAAATATTAGGGCTTAAGAATGGGAGAAGCATGTAATTTGAAACAATATATATGAATCGATAAGACATTATGCTAAATGAAACGAGGAAAGCATGCATAGAAAATTAACACATTATCATATTTATATGTGTTCATCAGTTAGCTTTTTATTGCTATAACAAATGCCTGTGAAAAGCCATTGAAAGGAGGCAAGATTTGTTTGGAATCCCAGCTTCAAGAATTTTAGTCTTACTCCATCATCAGTTGTCCCTTGCTGTAGGCTGGTGATGGCAGTGATGCATCATGCACAAGAACAGGACATGGCAAAGCTGTTCGCTCTAGGGGAGCCATGGAGCAGGTTGAGAAACAGATGAAGAGTTCATGGACCAGATATGCTTACCGAAGGATGCTCCTCAAAACTTACTTTCTCCAACCAGGCCCCTATTTATAGTTTCCACAATGTAATAATATCATCAAATTATTAATCATGTAATGAATTAATACACAGATAAAGTCAGAGTTCTTAGCATGTAGTCACCTCTTAGTGATGCCCCTAGCTGGGGGCCAAGCCTTCAATGCCTTTGAAACGAGAAACATTATACTCAAACAAGAATAATATGGAGTCTAAATACATGTTTAACTCATGGAAAAAGAGTAAAAAGGTAGATTCCAACAGGATGGAGTAAAAGCATCAATGCTTATCACAGGTTTTAAAGTTTTAGGTCGGCAGAATACAGCTGCATGACTACAGTCAATAATAAGACTGTATACTTTACCATATTTATGCTTTATATGTGTATTGTGTGAGTGTACATCTGTTCCTATGTTTGTGCACACAAGTCTGTGTAGAGGTGTATATACATTGTAACCCCCAGACATTAGTGGACGCCAGACCTTTGCACAACTGACTCCATGATGAAAGTACCAATCTGGCCATTAAACTCAGCATGTATGTAGTACCGCTTGCCAAACTGAAAACAAAGGCCTAATATCTCAAAGTCCACAAATCTGGGGATGTCTCAAAATGTACCAACCATGCTTTTTGGCTTTTGTAGTTCTACTTCTGGATAACTGTTTTTGTTAACTTGAAATATGTCAATCTAGTATCTGTGTGTGTGTGTGTGTGTGTGTGTGTGTGTGTGTGTGTGTGTGTGCTTAAAAGCTCACCCTTAAAAAGGCTTGGGGCCACACTGAAATGCCAAACTCTCAGTGTGGTCTCCAGGTGGCTAATATATATTGGTTTTCTCTGGTGGGTACCCTACAACATTTCTGGAGAGCCCACCCAAATCCCCAGAGACCAGACATTGTGACACCGGGGATGAGAACCCCTTGGAATAGAGCTGAGTGCAATGGTCAAGGTATTCCTAGGGGTGAAAACCTGAAGATGTTCCGGGGCCCTAGGACTCCTTTTGATCAATGGCTGCCTTATGCTTTGGATAAGTCTGCCACTTACATCCCAAAAGGAAACAAATTCAAAAGTCCTGGTCTGTCACTTCCAGAGGTAAGTCTGTCTAAGGTGCATTCTGTTTGGTGCAAAGGAGAGGCTGGGTGCAGCTGCTGATTCAGTGTTTGTCTGGGATCCATGTGAGACATCAATAGACCCCCCTGATCTGTGCAGATGCATGAATGTGCTGCAGCCATTCCTGGTTATCTTGACTGTGTGACTCTGCGTGGATGCCTATTTGTTTCTTTATGTTTCTGCCAGTTCTGTTGATTGGGGAAATAACTAAACTGGAAGGAGAATGATCCCTCCCAGGACCCACCCTTGGACACCCCCAACGGCCCAGGACCTTTCAGTCTCCCAGGTCATGAGATGCAGTGCTGGCACTGCCTTAGGCAGCAGTCATGGCTACTGCTGTTGCTATGGCGACACAAGCGGCAATGGTAGACTTGGCCTTCCTGGACCAAAAGGAGAGTTTTATGGATGAGGAAGGTTATGTCTGTTTCTTACATGGGAAAGCTCTGGACCTTCTGTGAAAACAATTAGCCCTCTTCTAGATAGCTCAATGACAGGTCAGGCCATCTGAAACATGAAACCCTGGCCACCCCAAGTTTCCCTGAATTGACAGGAAACTTTCTCTGGTGTGAGAAACCCCCAACCCCCAGCTTAAGACATGTGCTGTCCTGTTGGGGAGCAGAAACACAGTCTGCCAAGTTGCTCAGAAAAATCTAAAACCTGTTCTCTCAGCCCTTCCACTCCCAACACTCACTTGTTTCATCTTTTGACTCCTGCTTCCACTGACCACAGTGGTATTCATCCGGCTTTGACAACTGGGGTCAGGGCATCAGCTGGGCAGGCGCAGTACTGGATAGATTGGAGCCTCTTCTTTTCAGCAGTGGTCGCACAGCACCAGGGACATGCTGCCACCCCAGAAGTGACTGAACAAAATAGGACAGCCATAAGTGTAGGGTCCAGGTCCGTCTTGTCTTCAGGGTTCAGAGGACCAGGTAACAACCTATCTGGGTGTGGAGGGTGAAGGGAGGACACTGGCAACTTTCACTGTTGCTTTGGATCAAGATTTTCTTTACTGATATAAAAAGTCGCCAGGCTGGAGCTTGTGGGCAGGCTCAGACACAGGCAAGGGCACAGCCAAAGTGTTCTCTGGATCTGTGGCAGGGCCTGTAAGGATGTGAGCAAGGAATGGTTAGTAATTTTTGTCTTATGAGCTTTTTGATATGTGTGCATCTGGCCCTTAGAAGGGAAAAAGGTAGGAGGTTGGCCCAATTTTTGCCAGTCTCAGAGATATATTTTTAAGTTATTGCTATTATTTATTATTGTTGTTGCTGTTGTTATCATCCAAAATTGCTCTTTAGAATCAAGAGAGATTGGAATTCTTTATGAGACAAGAAGGTCTCTATATGGGAGAAACTGTTGATTTAATGCCAATTAGTCAGGGATAATTAAAAACAAATAAAAATAAAACAAAGTTTAGCCATGGTCAAAAATAACCTTCAAAAAGGAAAGTGACATTAAAAATCTAACAACTGTTATTAATCTTTGTTCGCTTGGACCTCTGGCTAACTACTCTACTTACAGCTATGACTAGACCCCTGACTAACTACTCTACTTATGCCTATGGATAGACCCCCGACTAACTACTCTACTTACAGCTATGGCTAGACCCTGACTAACTACTCTACTTATGCCTATGGATAGACCCCTGACTAACTACTCTATTTATGCCTACGGCTGGGCCACTAATCCTTTTCTCCTTGCTCTCACTGTAGGATCCTACTTGCTCTACTGCCTACTAAGCTCTATGTAAAACAATAAAATAAAATAAAATAAAATAAATTCTGCTAAACTACTAATGCTACCTTCTGCTCCCAGATGAGTCCATGATTTGACTCATGTCCATAGAACCAGTGGAGAATGTAATGGTGTCCCAGACCTTAGTGGGCTCCCTGACTTTAGCACAACTGACTCCATGATGAAAATCCCACTAAGGACATAAAATTCAGTATGTAGATAGCACAACCTGCCAAAATGAAAACAGAAGACTAATCCATCAAAGTCCATAGTTCTGGGAAAGTCTCTAAATATACCAACCTTGCTTTGGGGCTTCTGTAGTTCTGTTTCTGGTTAACTGTTCTTGTTTATTAATGTATGCCAACCCAGAACATGGTTTTTGTGCTTAAAAGCTCACCATGAGAAAGTTTCAGGGCTACACTTGGATCCTGAACACCCAGTGTAGTGGCCAGGTAGGTAATAAAGACTTTCTGTTGTCTTATTCTCATGTCTAGGTAAACTTCTTTGGTGGATAACTTATAACATGTATCTGCATGTGCCTGTGGAAGTCCAAGTTATGTTAGGTGTCTTCATCCATAACTGTGAACCTTATTAATTGAGGCAGGGTCTCTCAGTTGAACCAAGAGCTTGCAGATTGGGCTAGTCTAACAAGACAGCTCACTCTGGGGATCCTATGTCCACCTTCAGAGTGCTGAAATTACAGGTGGATAGTCACACCTGCCCACGATTTGCTTGTAATTTTGTGAAATATGAACCCCAGTCCTCACACCTGCAAGGCAAACAGTTTACCCACCAGTCTACCTCCTCACCCCAGTATTATATGTTTTAGTCATACAATTAATTCATAATTTCAAATGTCTCAAACTAAACATGATTTGTAAGAATGATGATAGGGTTGTAGATTTAACTGTAATCATTTCATACTATATACGGTATCAAAACAGCACACTCTAAAACACAAATATTTATAAATATTATTTATCAATCACAAATAATATTAATAAAGATAAAAGTTATGCAATAGCTATTAAGTAGTAACAGGTCATATTAAAAATGATTATGCTTTGGTATGCAATTCCCATAATCTTTTGGTAACAATAATGTCCTCCAAGCAAAGTGAGTTTAGCCTTGTATTCTAGCAAGCATGTAAGAGAAAATCTACCTAAACTTCTCACTCTTGTTGCTCTTGGCCAGTTCTTTTCTCCTGATGCCTGTGTTGCCTGCTGCTCTTCAGTGTTTTCCCTCAGTTGCAGCCCAGTTAGGAGTAGCAGTCTAGTGTAGTCTCGTGGAGAGGTAAGCACTTATACAGAATTAGAACCTCTCTGTAAAACTGAGTGAGAAAAAGGTCTTGATTCCACTTCCACTTCGGAGGATAGAAATGTCTTCATATTGAGCCAAGGATTTGTTGAGAAATAGCAGAGTCATGCAGATCACCTTGACAGGGCCCAAAAGATTCCATTTGAATCCTTACCACCTTTATATTTCATTACATCAGCATATTTCTATTTGTTCAAACTTTAATTTTATTTAGCTGTAAGATTATTAGAATAATTCTTACTTTTAAGTATTGTCTCAAGAAGTATATTACCTATTTCTCTTTACATAGTATAAGGGTGTAGTCAGTCATTACAAATACAGCAAGGCAAGGCTTGATAATATCTTCCATTCTTTCCATTTTCCATCTACCACAGCTATTATCTGAATAAAATGTAATAAAGCTCAACCAAAAAAAATGCTGTCTCAATTAATTTATGTCTTAAAATAGCCAAAGACAAAATTCAAGATGACTCTTCTGATCAGAAAGAACTTTACCTTGGCCAGAAAAGACCAAGATTAAGTTACTGTATGAAGGAGACATTTTCACTAGCCTTAGAGATGAACAAGAGAACTTCTCTGACACATAGAAATAGCTATGTTTTTGTTCTTCCACAGAAAAATACTCAATGCCCTTTAACCTCCACAAGGTGAGCTTCTCAGGGGCCATGCCCATGAGTCTTTGCTTTGCTCACACAAATGTGTTCTGCCCCTTTAACCTACTATCTCTTCCAAGGTGCTTCTCTAAGTGGGGCAGGAACATATTTACAACCCTTTTAGATGATCATGGCTTATAACAGTATATGTACGAGTGAGTGTACGTATTTTTTACCTTGCGAGCAATTCATGTTTCACATATTAAAAGAGAACATTTAGTATGCAATAAGGCTTAAATTCTGATAACTTTAAAACATTTTTCTTTTCTACTGGCCACCCTCTACTTCAGGGAAATGTAAGCTGTTCTAGTCTACGTTACTTCAAGTTCAATACAAATAAATCATTGCCAATCAAATGCTGGAAAATCTGAGTGCCTGATTCTGGCATTGTTTACCTTGTCCCTGTTTTGTTGGTGGTGGAGATTACAGTGATGGTCAATAAAAATAAAGATCTTAAAAATGACTGGATGTTCAAGACTTGAATCTTCAGTAGATCTTCTAGCATCTCCATTTTAGAGTCAAAAGAAAATCATCAAAGGGAAATTTGGTTAATTAACTTCTGAACATAACCATTTAATGCCTAGATAAGCAAAAATAACTGTACAGTCAAGACAATAGCTAGAATGAAATATGCATCTCCATAGGCATTACTCTAATGACATGGAGCTTAATACCATCCTGTTTACAAGGATGTTTCACACTTATTCTTATAAAATATTAAATGATAACAGAGGGATGAAGATTATGAACTCTCTAAAAGTGCTTGCTGCCTGAACATGAGTTCTTGGTGAGGCTACTTCAGAGATGCTGAGGCATGTCACCAGAGAGGGAGATATTTCATTTTCAAGGGCTCAAAACTGGGATTCTTAGCAATTTCATTATACATGGAATATTTCTGAATCTCTTGACATGCTTCATCATTTTATATAGGCCTGAAATACATTCTTTTCCATAAAAACTGAAACCCTTGACAGAATAAAGG
Organism: Peromyscus aztecus; assembly: GCA_902168405.1. Taxonomy (NCBI): domain Eukaryota; kingdom Metazoa; phylum Chordata; class Mammalia; order Rodentia; family Cricetidae; genus Peromyscus; species Peromyscus aztecus. The sequence goes on along the minus strand of CABHPQ010158527.1, from coordinate 7,275 downwards.
CCAAGGAAATATATAAACATTTATTATTTAAGCAGTTCTGGTAAAATTCAATAAAGTGCATCCATTCTTATGAAATCAAATTGTGCTTCCTAAGAAAGATGGCACTAGCTATGGCTAAATTTGGAAGTGTCTTCTCTTTTGACACTCTTATTTGGAATACCCTTAGTGGGCTGTCTGTCTCCTCCTAACTAGCAGCAAATGCAGCAGTATGGAGGAGATAGGTTGATTTGAAAACTAGGAATTATGGCATGATTTAAATCTACCTTAGTTTATTATGAAATGGAAATTCATCATGTGACAGCTGGTGAAGGAGTTAGCAGAAAGTTAGAGGCTGCCTTCCAAGTAAAGTATTAATGAAGATGTATTCAGAGGACCACTTGTCTAATGCAATTTCTAAATACACTGTTCATCAAAATGGGGCCAGGCCCCAAACATGTTTATTGAAGATAAAAAGAAGGGAACCAAGACCGCTGTCAGTCAAACTAGCTCCCAGTTCTTTTCATAGCAGTGGCATGAGGCATCGTATCTAACCTCGTTTGGCACACTGAAATCATTAGTTAATATCAATGTCCTTTCCTCACATCGAAACTATACAAAGTTAAATGATTGATAAATTCACACTCCATTCTAAAGGTTTGAGCGGATCCCCATAGAAGGCGTAGTTGCAGCTGACCACAGCCTCCTCTTTCTCTGCTCTGGGATTCTTGTAGATTTCTCTGAGTTTTAAACAGATGAGCTGTGCGATTGTCACTACAGCATCTGTCTTTAGGGACAACACCCAATGGAGGATCGGGAAAAAAAATGCTCTCTTTGCAAATAGTAAAGATCAGTGGTCTACAGAAGTAATTTTGTGCTGCTTACAAATGAATTCCCAAGTCCTAGAAGGTAGAAAATTCATTATATTGTATAGCTGGGAACATTCTTAATGCCTCCCACTGTTTGGGAGTGTTCTGGGAATGCAGATGTCTGACACAGCCATTTAACCTGCTAGCAGTGTTTGGCAAACTCTTTTACGTTATGCCCAAACTACCTTGAAGTGAATTTAGTAATAATGTGTAAAGAAAAGGGAGTAGATTATTATTCTGAATAATGTGAGGAATCTAATTAATTCTCTAAAACAAAGTAGCTACTCTTCTGAAATGTAAGCAGAGTATATTTAATAACTCAGACATGGCTTTCACGTCTAGAAAATCACAAGTCATTTACCTATGAGTTGACCAACATCATAATTTTAAGTCAAATACATGCCTCCAATGAACAACATTTGTCCAGAATTATTTAAAAGAAGTATTTTAGTTACTTCTCTTCTTATGATGAAAGCAACTTCAGGAAGGAAGGGCTTCATTTAATGGTGGTCACATCAAGGAAGGCAGGGAGGCTAAAGTGTGAAGTGGCTAGTCATCTTGCCTCTCAGTCAGGGAGGTGAGTGCTGAAGATCGCTGATTTTCCTGTTTTATTTTTTATTTAGTCAAGGACAATAGAATACACAACTGTGCCACCTGCATTCAAGGTTTGTCTCACCTCCTCAGTTGCATGTCTCTTTTGTAAACGTCCTCACAGACACCCTGCCACCATCACCAACAAGGTGTGTTCCCCGAGTGATCCTGAATCTAGGCAAACTGGCAATGAAAGTGAACCATCACAAAAAGCATCTACATTTCATCTTTTCATTGACTCCTAATTTACCACAAACCAAAACGACAGATTTAACAAAGCATGTCCCCCTTTAAATGGAGAAGAGTCCCATAATCCCCACATCTGACATAAAGGCAAGAAGGAAACCAGAGGACGACGTGACGACAAAGCAGTTTTCTTGTCATGGACCTCTTGCTATGGAACAGAGAAAATGCTCATAAAATAGTGATAAACTGCTGGGAAACCGTAACCCCCAAACTCAGCTTCCTAGCAAAAATGAAGCTATCACTTGTACATTCTTGTGTATGTCTGTTTTGTTCATTTACATAAGAAAATGTTTTACATGCATCATTATCAATGATTGTCAAGGAATAACTATATAGTTGATGTATAGTTTTGAAAGATAAAAGGTAGATTAAAAAATGTAAAGGTAATAGTCTACACAGTTGTTTCTCTTAAACTTGTATAAGACATCGTTAGCCAAAATGAATAAAGAAAGGAACTCTTTGATAATACTCACTGTTGTGTAGAATGTTTGTCATCTCAGCATAATCAGATGCACTTTTGTTTGCAAATTATAAATTATTCAGAAATCTTGTTACTGGTATGTGGCTGCTGGCTGGGGGGGGGGCCACTTCACTTTCCTGATGCACGCTCTAAAACTGGAGGCAAAAATAGAGCACATTTAGTGGAAGTGTCTGTTCTAAGCTAAATACAAAAGGAAGACAAATGTAATAATTAGGCTGTATTTATGGAACCCAAATAAAATTGCAGTCTCTGATTTCACGGCTGTTTCATCATGTAAAACTATCTTTGCACCACTGCCTTCTAAACAGTTCGCCATGGGCTAGGACTTGGAGGCAGGGTCACTGTGCTGAATGAAGGTCATAGTACAGATCTGACAGGAACAAGTACACTGTCCAAAAGTGAACTGCCACCTTGAGAAGCAATCAAGCAGCTTCTACTGGGCTGATTGCCTCTAACTCCACCTCGAGGCATGTAGCAAAGTGGCAGCCAGGTCTTGATTAATCAGCAGAGGCACTAATGAAGCAGCCTTGCCTGAGGTTCTCTCTGCTCTCTGATTCCTAACTGCCTCTTTAGTGAATGACTTGGGGCCTTGAGTGAGCTTCACATGGGCTGCCCACTCTGTATTGACACAGACATCTGATGACAGAGGAGAAAATCCCAGTAAGTGGAACATTCATGTTGTTTGTTGTTGATCAAAATGTGCCTCATATAAATATTTAACTTTGGTGAGTGAAATACAGAGACTGTTGGAATTTGAGCTGAAAATTTAGTCTGGCAGATGGCTGAGTCTCATTGTAGAGTAGTTGTAAGGATGACAAATTCTCTAGATTCTGCTCCCAACATAACCTAGACACCAAGGTCCCCCAGGCCACAGTATGAATGCTGTTTCAATGCATACTTAATTAGCTCTGCAAATCTGGCAAATTAAAAGATGAGACATCTGCTGCTTTTAGTGGACATATGATTTGAAATAACACTCAAGTAGAAGACATTCATTTGGGAAGATAATTCCAAGAAGCCTTGGAAATGGGCAGGGAAGGGAAAACCAAGAAAAAAGGTCAACCACAAAGTTTATACCAAGAGCTAAAGTGCCACTGTGGACAACTATCATTTAGTCCCACTGGAGAGCTTGTAGTTTCATGGGAACACACTTGTCGATGCCCTGGGGAAGACTGCAAGGTATTCGGTCCCTAACTACTGCTAGTCATTAATTTAGCAGCTGGAGGAGCAGTGATAACTTATCTGCTATCACACTGACCTGCCACATGTACGGGCAGGGCCAACTGTCACCACAGCAGGCTCCAGAAGTCATTGGTGCTCAGTGTCAGGTAGTTCATGGGGAAAGGCCAGGCACTCAGAATATCCACTTCAGTTAAAAAAACCACTAGTACTTAATTTTAAAAATTTTCCTCCATTCCTCATACTAAAATCATCACTTTTAAGTAGTATCTGAATATTTTCTATGTAGTCACAGAATAAAATCCAAAGACCTATTGACTCACACATGAAGTCACTAGAAACATTTTAAAGAATCTTAGGTAATCCATGAAAGACACAGTTAGCCTCTGGATTTCCCTGATGGTCTTAATACTAGCTACCATGGATCAATTTCTCTAGTAACAGAATCCTGGTCAAGGCTACATAAGCAAACACATTTTATCACATTAGGCTGCTTGATCTTTACAGGACCTGGTGGGATCTAGATTCATACACCTATCTGCATAGTAGAGAATATGACTTACTGTCACAGCCATGGTTGATTAAAAGTGCATATCCTGCTACAACCTCATTAGACAAATAACCACTTCAAACATCAGTAATTGTAAACAGGTATTTTATGCCAGTGTTTGATTTGGTCACCAATGAAGTTTTTTAAAGAAATTATTTCTATTTAATCCTCTAAAAGGAGATATGATTATATTATAATCCCCAAAATAAAAGAAATGGTCTTTAAAAATGTTCTGCAGTAGGCAAATGCCTTACAAACTTACTTGATGCCTTACAAAATGCTTACAAGCCACTCAGTCTTATTTTCTTCTGCATAAAATTTCTCAATATTGATTCTATGCATTTAGCATGTCAAAGTTATATATTGAAATAAAGAAGTGCACATAAAACTCTGTCTGATGCCATTGTTCAGAACCAAAGGGGATTGCAATAAGCAATGCTTCCTGCTTCTCATTAACTATTTCCTTTGGAGTTAGAATTAGACTCTGGTGTTTTCTCTTCCTGCTTTTAATTGTTCTGTAGAGATACTGAGGAGTGGTGCTCTCGCCTTTCAATCTTGAAGAAGCGGGACTTGGTGGCAGTTAAAATGTTAGACTCCCTTAAATAGATAGCTTCCTATTTATGTCTCATCAGGAAGCAAGTGCAAGTTTGAATCTATAAAGATCTTGGTGGTCGGTATCCTAGCTGCCTAATTGACTCTCTCTCTCGGTATGCCTCCAGCAAATAATTAGAACAAACAAAACATGTCACACTTTTACCTCTGAGCCACCTGTTCCTTCGCCTCCCTAAGTCTTGTTGAGCAGTCAGATGAAAGGAACCCTGGGGAGCAAGGGGACTTCCAGAATTAAACAGGTCAAAAGAATCTCTTGCTCCAAAACCTAAAAGGAAAAGTCAGTCAAGCCAATTGCTTAACAATTGCAGCACACCCACCCCTGTCTATAGAGTCCATGCAAACCAGTTTTAAAATGTGATTGCTTCAAAGTTTCCTTGCAGTTGTTTAGCTAAAAAATGGATTTCTCCAAAAAGCTTAAACTTCAAAAGGTATCTTAAAGAATCGGTGAGAGAAAAGTCATCATACATTCTGCAATGCCACAGACTGAGGCCCTGCAGTGCCGTGTGACTTAAGTACATGAAGTTCATTTGGTACAGTATTCTCTAAGTTGCTATATATTCCAGAGAGAGGATGCAGCCAAGCAAAGTTCTGTAGAGATGAGCATTCTGAGACACGGTTGCTAGATGGATTTGCAAAGCATGTAAACTTCTTACTCTTCACTGGAAGAGTCAGCCATCCTGTGAACAGGCATCCTGGATATCTTCCAGAAAGTGACAGTAGCATAGCACCATGATGGAAGAAGAGCTTTGTGTCTCACCAACAAGGCGTGGAGATTGCAAATGGATGGCTGTTTATGAGCATGCTGTTATTAAAATATGTGTTTGCTGAGTGCTATGGTTGGTATCTTGTTGTTCAAATCTTAGATGGCCTTTTATTAAAAAACCCAGAGTCAGATATCAGGGTGAAAGCTGAAAGATCAGAGAAGCAGAACAGCCAGCCACTAGTTCTTACCTGTATGAAACCCTCAGCCTAAAGAGAGTGAGTTCCTGTTTCCTCACACCTTATATGCCTTTCTTTGCCTAGACATCATTTCCTGGGATTAAAGGTGTGTGTACTTCCCAGTACTGGAATTAAAGGTGTGTGCCACCACTGCCTGTGTCTGTTTCCAGTGTGGCCTTGAACTCACAGAGATCCAGATGGATTAGATCTCTGCCTCCCCAGTGATAGGATTAAGGGTGTGTGGCACCAGTGCCTGACCTCTATGTCTAATCTAGTGGCTGGCTCTGTCCTCTGATCCTCAGGCAAATTTATTAGGGTACACAATATATCACCACAGTATATAGGTTTCAGTTGTGGCCACAGTATCTTTGTGCTATTACACAGAGAAGGCTACAGAGTCCTTAAGTACAGTGAATGAAGTGTCTCAAAATTCTTATCAACGCAAAAAATCAAAATGTGATCTTATGTAAAATTACAGTCTTTTCAGAAAATGAAGAATAAGGTGAGGGAGACTGAAATAGATGAGCACTTGTTCCAGTTGTTTGTGTCCTTGTAAGAGAAGGATATAGAAGGAAGGTCATGCAGAAATGAGGTGGAGATTGTAGTGGTGATGTTTGATATGAAATGTTCTCCCCCATACTCATGCATTAAAGACTTAGCTGTCAATGCAATATTTCAAGGTGGGATGCTGGGAAAGTGATTGGATCACAAAGGGAGTGGTTTTACCTTTGCATTAACCACTGATTGATTCCTAGTTTGATAGCATGATTGGACAGTGGTAGAGCCAGGAGGTGGGTCCTGGTTCTAGGAGAAAGTGTTAATCTCGCCAGATGAGGATAAGACCATTACCACAATTTTAAGACAAATTTAAAGCAAGATTAATTTTCATTGGGGTGCACCCAAGAGCTGGCCAGTGACTGCCTCATAAGTTACGTTAAATAGGACAGTCATTTCTTGGGCCCCTTTTAAGGAATAAAATCATGAGTAGCAGTTTTACAAAAGAGAAAAATTGGAGCAATGAAGAAGTACAGAAAATTTTCAAAAAACACCATGTGGTCGCCATGTGATTAGGGATAGTAATTAGGGAGGGATAGGGAGACTTAGGGTATTCTCAGTTATGGGTTGGGACAGGTCAAGTTCAGGAAACAGACTCAAAAACAGCAGCTCAGCTCTTACAGTAAATGGAAACTGATTTTTAACAATACAGCATAATGGCTCCTGCTTTAAAAATGGAGTCAGGCAGGTTCCTCAAAAGTAGCTCACTGAGCGCACTTCCGGAAGGGTGTATCTGGTCCCTGCTCATTCTACCTCCTGTCTACCATATAGTAAAGAGTTTTATAGAACCATGCCTTTCTGCCATGGTGCTTCTGTCTCGTCACAGATCTAAAAGCCACAGAGGTAAGTAACTATGGACTAAAATCTCTGAAAGCTAGAGCATAAATACTTCATTCTTTAATTATTCCTAGGTATTAGACCTTAAGAAGAGAAAATAGACTAATACAAATGAAGAATGTGTACAACATCAATGCCAAGGACTGCTGGAACCTTCAGAGACTAGGTATGGTAAAGAAGAGTTCTGCCATAGAACCTTCAGTGAGACCTTGGCCTGATCAACATCATGATTTTCTTCTTTCCTTTCATTTTCTGGGGACACAGGGTTTTATATATTCCAAGCTAGCCCTGAATTCTTGTGATGTAGTTGTGAATGACCTGGAACTCATAATTCTCTTGCTTTCTGTCTCCCTGGCACTGGGATTCAGGTGTGTACCCAGTTGATGATAAATTTCCAGCTTCATGCATGCTAGGCAATCAGCTAAGCTACCTACACTCAA
>CABHPQ010158526.1:0-22680 GCA_902168405.1 Peromyscus aztecus | reverse complement strand
GGGGGGAAGGGGGTAGTATTTTAAATTAAAATGTCACAGTCGTAAGTCAGGCCAGGATAATATTATCCTAGCGTTGGACAGAAAATAGATGCTAAATGAAGACACGTGTCACGCCTGAGAAAAATTCCTCAACAGTTGCCCACAGCCCTTAAAATAAAACCCCAGATTCCTAGTGTTTTTGGCTCCCTACTGCTATGCTACCCCCTACACATACACTTTAAAAAATAATGGAGACAGTTTTAGATTCACAGATACTTGAGATAAGCAATATAGCAGTGAGATCCCATATACTCCCCTCCCCCCCCCCCCCCCCCGCGCGCATGCGCACGTGCCCCCAGGGCCCCCAGGACACCATTTTCTCACAGCTAGGACACTGACATTAGCACAAAAGCTGGGAAACCTAAGCCTGAGCATTGGTATTGTGGGGGCTGACCTCTGCTTTCAAGATGGTGCTTGATGCTTGTCCTCATCTGGTGGCAGGCGGGAGAGCAGGAGAGCTGAACTCATACTCTCAAGCCCTTTTATAAATGGTCCTATCTTACTTATCTCTTGCTGTGATAAAACACTGACTAAGCAACTTAAGGAAGAGATGGTTTCTTCGGGCTCGTGATTCCAGGCTGCGGTCCATCATGGTGGGGACGTCAAGACATCTTGAAGCATCTGGTCGTGTCTCATCCACAATCAGGGAGCAGAGAGGGATGAAGGCTGCCGCTCAGCTCCCTTTCTCTGCTTAGGCAGTCCAAGATCCCAGCCAGAGGAATGGCACCACCCACAGTGGCAGGTCTTCCCAGCTCAATTAATGCAACCAAGGTAATTCCCCACAGGCATGCCCAGAGGCCTCTCTCCCTGGTCATCCCAGATTATGTCAAGTGGATGATTAATACTCATTTCCAATAGTACCTAATCCCATGGGAGAAGGGTCTGAATTGCCCCAGAAAAGCCCCACATTTTAATTCCAACACCGTGGTGGTTAAGTTTCAATGGGTGTACACACATGCCAACCACAGTAGTGTGTGTATACGAGTATGTGTTCAGTTCTAAGCATCATAGCTTGTGTGTAGGTTCACATGTGCAGCTCCCCACTTAAGACATAGGATGGTTCTGTCACACAAAGTTTTTCGCGATGGCTTTATGTTGTTTAAGTTTCTCTGTTTTTGTGACAAGGTTTCACTTTATATATCCCTGGCTGGCCTGGAACTGACTCTGTAGACCAGGCTGGCCTTGAACTCACAGAGATCCACCTGCCCCAGCCTCCTGAGTGCTGAGATTAAAGTCCTGTGCCACCATGACTGGCCCCCTGATGCGACATTTTTTGTGACCACACTCTCTTCCCTGACCCTATAGCCTCCCACCTCCACTGACCCTTGGAAAAGAGCAACATATTCTCCATTTCTAAAATGTCATCCTCTCAAACTTACGGAAGTGGAGTTATACGGGATGGGGGCAGTTTGGGGGATCTTCTTCCTTCTCTCTGTATAATTCGCTGGCAATTCATCCGTGCAGTCATATGTATCATTAGCCCGTTCATCTCCTTGCTGAGCAAGACTCTGTAGTGTGGACAGACCACAGTTTGTGTAGCCACTCAGCTGTGGACAAACCTCAGGGCTCATCTTGGTTTTAAGCTACACACCAAGGCCAGTGAAGAACATTCATGCATGTAAATGTTCATCTTCATTGTCAACCAGACGTTTAGAATCACCATGGAAACACACCTGTGGATGTGTTTATAGGAATGTGTCTAGCAAGGCTTTTCCTGAGGAGGAAAGCTGCATCCTGAATGCGGGCAGCACCATCTCGGAAGCTGGGTTCCCAGACTGAATAAAAACAGGGAAGTGAGCTGAGCAGCACCCTCTCTCCATCCTCTGCTTCCCGACTGGGGACATACTGTGACTGCTGCCTCAGGCTCCTGCTGTAATGCCTTCCCCTCCATGATAAACTGTACCCACAAACCGTGAACCACAAGAACACTCCCTTCCTTAAGCTGCTTTTGTTGGAATAAAATGAGAAAAGGGGGCTGAAGAGATGGCTCCGTGATTAAGAGAACATGCTACCCTTGCGTAGGACCCACCCAAGTTCAGTTCCTAGTACCCACGGTGTGTGGGTCACAGCTGCCTGTAACCCCAGCTCTGAGGGATCTGATGCCTTCTTCTGGCTTCTGAGAGCACTCACACTCATGGGTACAAACCCTCAGACAGACAGACAGAGAGACAGGACACACACATACATACACCCAGAGATACACACAATTAATTAAAAATAAAAAAATAAATAGTTTAAAGAAAAATGGGAAAAGTTCCTAATAGCTTGTGCTTGCCATATATACACATGTATGAGACACATGATAACATGTCCTCTACTGCTCTACTGCTTTTAGAACACGGTTAGCTAGCTTTTTAATGTTGTGGTGAATACGCGCAGTAACTTCCCAGGAGGAAATGCTTATTTTGGCTTGCAGATTCCGAGATTTTAGTGCACGGTCACTTGGTCTTGTTTCCTTGAGCTCATGGCAGCATAGTTATCATGGCAGGAATACATGGAGGAGGAAGCTGTCACCTCTTGGCAGCCAGGAAGCCGAAAAGAGAGAAAGGAAGGGCTGGGGTCCCACCATCCCCTTCAAGGGCGTATCCCATGGGCTGGGAGATGACTCCATGGGTAAGATGATTGCTGTGCAGGTCTGAGGACCTGAGTTCAGATCCTCGGAACCAGGCACAGTAGCATATGTCTGTAAGCCCAGTGCTGCTACAGCAAGATGGGAGGTGGAGATAGGAGAATCCTAGAAGCTTGCAGTCTGGCTAGCCTGATGTTCACAGGATCAAACAACCAAGTGTGATGTCTTAAACGAGGTAGGAGGCAAGGACTGACACCCAAGGTAGAGATCCTTCACTTGTCAGAGGAGATCCTCTGACCTCCACATGTGTGCTGTGATACACACACACCATGCATGCATGTGCACACACACAAACCAACTAGGGCACACCCCAAATGTCCTAACTTCTGACTAGGCTGTACCTCCTAACGATTCTTCCATTTCCCAGTAACACCCCAGTAGTAATGAAGCCTTCAGAACATGCTCCACTAGGGAGTATCCAAACTATAACCTGGGCATGGTGGTACAGACAGATAATCTCAGCGTTCCCGGAGAGGAGAAATAATAACTGCATGGCCAGTCTAGGCCACATAGTAAGACTCTGTTCCAACACCCCACAACTTCCCTCCCCCAAAGATCCAAAGTATAGAAAAGCACTTCTCACCTCTCACTGGGCCCTCCAGCTGCAGCAGCATGCCAGACACTCTCATCCCCACCTGCACTTGCTGGGAGCTCGGTTCTCACGGATAACGGGCGTAGGACTTTGTTCAGAAGGGAGCAATGTATGTGGGATATAAGCATTTCCCAGGAGATGGCAGTCCCCCCGCCCTTCTCCCTCCCTCTTCTCCTTCTCTGCCTCCCTTCCTCTCCCTCTCTCCCAACTATATATTTAATTTTATTTATACTTCTGTTCACTATAAATCAATCCCATAACATAAGAAACGTCTACAAATCCAAACATGACCAAGCCAACACAATGAATCATTAGAAGCAGATGTGGGACATTCGGATTCCAAGCAGCAGGAAGGGCTCCTTCACACCCACAGCAGCTTGAGACCCCTGGCCACTGCTAGCTGGCATGCTGGTCTCCAAGGACGGCAAGAGTTGGTTTTGCTCAGTGGCAGTTAGGGTACCGGAACATTTGTGCACACAGAGTCAAAGACATCACAGACTTCCATCTCAAGGAACTTCCTCTGTAGTGAGTTAGTTGTAAAACACTTTCTAGGATGCAGGCTTGAGTCTGGCCCTCTAAATCACCCTCAGGTTGTAATGTTCACAAACACTGACCTCGGCCAACAGCTCCATGACACACACATGGTGACTGAAGTCTTGGAGCTTAGATTTACACTCTAGCTCAGTAAAGTCACGAGCAGTGCCATAACCTCTGTGGGTATGGAGAGGTATGGAGTCATCAGGAGGTATGGAGAGGTATGGAGTCATCAGGAGGTATGGAGAGGTATAGAGTCATCCATCAGGAGGTATGGAGAAGTATGGAGTCTCCATCAGGAGGTATGGAGAGGTGTGGAGTCATCAGGAGGTATGGAGAGGTATGGAGTCATCCATCAGGAGGTATGGAGAGGTATGGAGTCATCAGGAGGTATGGAGAAGTATGGAGTCATCCATCAGGAGGTATGGAGTCATCAGGAGGTATGGAGAGGTATGGAGTCTCCATCAGGAGGTATGGAGAACTCCTGGTGGAGGACACCTGTAATCTCACCACCTAGGAAGTGGGGGCAGGAGAATCAGAAGCTCAAGGCCATCCTCAGCAGCATAGAGAGTTCAAGGCCAGCCTGGGCTACAAGAGACCTTGTAAATAAAATAAAATAAAATAAATCTGTCTTGGGAACTGGTTACTTTCAGGAGAAAAAGATCAAAACCAAGTATCTTAGTCTGTTTTCTGTTGCTATACCCAAATGTCACAGACATGGTAATTTTATAAAAAATAAATAAATAAAGGTTTGGGCTTGGTGGGTAAAAGTGCTTACCAAGTCTAATGATTGAGCTTGACCCCAGGAATCACATGGTGGAAGAGGAGAACCAACTGGTACAGGCTGTTCTCTGACCCCCCCCCCACACACACACGTGCTATGGCGTGTGTTCACCACACACATATACACACAAATGAACACATAATTTTTTTTTAATTTTTAAAAGGAATAAAGGCTTATTCGGCTCATAGTTTTGGAGGTGGGAAGTCCAAGAACATGGCACCGGCATCTGGCGAGGGCCGGCTTGCTGGCCCAGTCTCAGAAGGTGCAGAAATCAGTGACAGATAGGGAGAGGAGCATGTGAGTCCTGCTTTCTCTTCTTTTACATTTAACATTTTTTTTTGGCAGTTCTGGGGATTGAACACGGGATTCCTTCCATGCATGCTAACAAGTACCGAACCACCCAGTGGTGCCCTAGCCCCTTTCACCATCTTTATAAAGCGGGTGGGGTCAACCATGAGGCTGCACCCTGATGACCTTACTAAACCCTGACCACCTCCAGCAGTCCCTCCTCCAAGCATCAAGCATCAGGTCACATGTCCTTCTTCAGTGTCTCACAGTGGGGATTAAATTCCACCTTTACAATGACCGTGAGGACAGGAGTATCACTTGCTGCCTTATAGCTGAGCAAATAAAGGCTCAGAGAGGTTCAGCTTTTTCTCCAAAGCCCCACAGTCAGCCTGACAGAGCCAGGCAGAAGTGCTGAAGACCCTCTAAACCAGATGCTCACAACCCTTCCCTGAAGGGCCACAGCACTGAGCACTTCTGACCTGAATCCTGCTCCCTTCCAGTTGGCTCTTCACATTGTCCACAGAGTAAGCTTGCTAAAGTGTACCCACTTAGCCTGAGAAACACTGGGAAAGCCCACTGTCCTGATCCTGGGTGGTGGGACCCCTTCCTCCTACCTCCCTAACTCCCTCAGCCCCAGCCTGGCCAGATGTCTACACTAAGCTGATAAAGGGTTCTTACGAATGGGATTCAAGGTTGGAGAGACCAGACGACGTAACACGTAGGGATCAGGCAAAGAATGACATGGCTACGTTTCGTCAGAAGTCTGGGCATTACAGACATCTTCCCCATGTGACCCAAAACACAAGGTCACCAGTGCTAGGCCCTCTCCCAACCACACAGGAACAGAGAAGGACATGGACAGACTAAAGGGATGGAGATAGGGCTGTCAGGGAAGAGAGGGAGAGGGAGGAGGTTTGACTATGAGAGGAGGTGGACAGCGTCCAAGCATCCGGGTCAGAAAGTCCACTTGTCCTCGCTGGTTTACTATTGCTGTGATAAAGCAGCTTGGGGAGGAAGGGGTTTATTTGACAACTTCCAACTCCCAGCTCACAGTCCATCACTGAGGGAAGTCGGGGCACGAACTCAGGGCAGGAGCCTGCAGGCAGGAACTGAAGCAGAAGCCACGGATGAATGCCGCTTACTGGCTTGCTCCTCATGACTTGCTTTGATTGCTCATTTATTTATTTATTTATTTGTTTGTTTGTTTGTTTGTTTGTTTGTTTGTTTGTTTGTGTTTGTATTTTTCAAGACAGGGTTTCTCTATGTAACAGCCCTAGTTGTCCTAGAACTTGCTTTGTAGACCAGGCTGGCCTTGAACTCAGAGATCCACCTGCCTCTGCCTCCCAAGTGCTAGGAGTAAAGGCGTGCGCCACCACCGCCTGGCCTCTTTAATTGATTTTTTCACATAACCCAGAACCATCTGGGTTAGACCCTCAATCATTAAAAAGTCAAAGAAAAAAACCTCACAGACTTGTCCACAGGCCATAAAATGAAAGCTCTTTCTCAGTTGAGGCTCCTCCTTCCCAGATGGTACTACCTTGGATCAAGTTGACAAAATACTAACCAGTACATCATCCTCCCAAGGTGATGAACAGGGAGTCAGGCAAACAACAGTCTTCCAGGGTTGGGAACACCTGATCCTGTCCGCCCATGATGCTCAGCTTGCCCTCGAAGAGAAAGATCATGTCACCTTTGCTGAAATGTATTCCACAGTCCCTGCCAAGGCTGCTTGGTAAAGTACCCCCTCCTGTCACAGTCAAGGGGCCCTAGAGCTACAGAGAAGCCTCCAAAGAGCTCTGCATTGCTGACCACACCACTTAACAACCCTGAGCTGACTGACTCATTCACTCTGTGGAGGCTGCTGGTTATAGGCTCCAGATTTGCTAGACTGCTTACAGGACCCACAATGATTTCATTCATAAAATAGCTGTCCTCCGCAAGCTGGGAACCTGTCTCTTCATCCTCATGAGTGACATTAGCATGGTCCAGCATTATATAATGGCTGATCATCAGATAGTCTTGGATTCAAATTCTAACTTTCCTGTTAAAAACAAGCCCTTTCAGGTCTTTTTGAGGCTCAAATGACCTATAAATAGTACCTGTCATATAGTAGCTGCTCACTAAATGTTGCTGCTTCTTGAGGTGCTCAATAAGTGTTGGTTCTCAATGTCATAGTCATTGAACAGCTAATGCATGTTGGATACTGCCAACAGGATCTGATAGGATGGCTTCTCCTCCCTTTTCTGGTCACTGAGTGCTATTCTCATTTAATGGATATTTGAAGAGGTGTGTGTGTGTGTGTGTGTGTGTGTGTGTGTGTGTGTGTGTGTGTGCCACATGTATATATAGTGCCTGAAGAGGCCAGTCAAGGACATTGGATCTTCTGGAACTGGAGTTGCAAACAGTTGAGTGGATGCTGGCAATCTAACCTGGATCCTCTGCAGGAACAGCCAGTGCTCTTAACCACTGAGCCATCTCTCCAGCCCCCTCAATATACATTTGAAGTGGTGTCTTTTCCATGAAGAGCAGTCAGGAGCCATCATTTATGGGGTGTCCACTCTCTGCCTGGCCTTCACTAGGGGTGTTCCAGGTAGATGCTTAGCTGAAATTCACAGTGAGTCCTTGGAGTCGGTAGTACTCTGCTCTCTAGCTGAGTGGACTGTGAACCTAAGCTGCTCAGGTACTTTCCTGAAGTCACACAGCCAGAACTCTCTGGACTGTGGAAACAAGCAGACTGAGTACAGAAGGCCATGAGGAGGGCAAAGGGACCGAGAGACTGCAGTTTGTCACCCGTCCCTTGAGAGTGACAGGACTGTGAGCCATAGAGATGACAAGCATCCCAAGAGACCAGCCTCTTCCAACCAGCAAACAGCAGGCCAACTCCAGCAGTCCCTTGAGAGTGTGGCACCATGATGTCACCTTGTTTATTCCTGGGGCGGGAATCAGGCCCACACAGAGGCTTGATGAACTGCTGGTCTCAGACAGCAAAATGACAATGCCTTGTGACTTACTCTCTGTACCACCAGCAGCTCCTCAGCCACAGGTCACCCAGAAGTAAATCACAGGGTTGCTTAATCTTTGCTCTAATTCCACAGTTTAGAGACAATTCTGTGTCACTTCCATCACTGACCGTGGCAGTCACCCTACGTAAGGGCAGGGTGACAGCAGTGTGCTGGGAGACAGCACACACACTCAGGGTCTCTTTCAAGCCTGGTTATGGGCTAGTTGCTTAAGAATAAGATTCAGCCTTACTTGTTTTCTTTAGAATTTAATTTAAAAATTTATAAAATATAATTTAAACATATATATAATTATATACAATACAATATATAATCAATTATATATAATATATAAACATATACACACAAAATTATAGTGTGTGTGTGTGTGTGTTGAGAAAACTCCCCCTCAGGGCTTATTCCATTCCTTTTTCTCACCCTCTCAGTCCCCTTTGCTGGCTCCTTTGCTTGGGAGCCCGTGAGGTGACACATCTTGGTGACAGAAGAAATGGCTCTGTTTATGGCAGCTGGGAGGGGAAGAGGAAGAGAAAGGAAGGGCAGGGCCCAGAACCTCCGTCTGGACCCCACCTCTGCAGACCTCACCAACTTCCCACTTCACTGTGATAGACAGGACCAAGCTGTCACATGTGCCTTCAAGGGACTAGAGTGTCAGGTGCACCTTGAAGTTATTTATTTATTCTGTGTTCATATATTCTATAGTCTAAGCTACAACTCCAACTTCTTCTAAACTCCACATGGATAAAAATAATCTTACAAATTTTATTTAAGCCGTTTATGAGCCTTTTCATGTATAAAGTAACACAAATCACACACACACACACACACACACACACACACACACACCTTTTAGAAGCCAGTGTTGCTGAGCCAGGTGGTGGTGGTGGCACAGGCCTTTAATCCCAGCACTTGGGAGACAGGCAGGCAGATCTTTGAATTCAAAGCCAGCCTGGTCTACAGAGTGAGTTTCAGGACAGCCAGGGCTACAGAGAAACCCTGTCTTAAACCAATCCCCCCCACACACCCCCAAAAAAAGGAAAGAAAAATCCAGTGCTGTGCTGGCAAAGAAAACTCAGTCCTGTCAGACCGCGGCCTGCAGGCAGTGCTGTGACTTAGCACCCACTGACGCGCTACAGGCGCCCTGCTCTTGCTCTTCCGGAGTTTTGCTGTTCTCCTTTCATTTAAATCGTATGCGCTGGAACCACCGGTGGAACCGGGCTTTGCTTTCTTCCCATCGTTTCTCCTGCAGAGTTGACAACAGAATATAAGCCTTTTGTGTGGTTCTCTTTAGGGACAATCCCACTATTAAATGGACTCAGGACCTACTGGGCTCCCAGCTTTTATACCCTACCACCACGCACAAGCGTATGTGGAGGCAGCTGCGCATAAATCACCACGCTTCACCAGTCACCATGTGTCAACCCCTAACCAAGGGGCGGATCACATCAGGCCTTTTACACGTGCTAGCCATTCATTAAACTCTAGTCATCAAAGGTCTATGGTGGCCACACCATAATTTCCTTTTCAATACATAGTCAAATTGAGATTTGAAGAAGTTATGAAACTTAAACTTGAGTTATGGATTTGCAAGAGGTAAAGACAGCATTCCAAACCAAGTCACTTCTAGTTTCAAACTTTAGAATATTCTACATTAAATACATATATGCATGCTACACACACACACACACACACACACTGAATTTCTGCAGTTATTCTGTAAGCTCATATTTGAAACACATTCAACATTGACATTATAGCTCCATTTCCTTCCTAACTCTGGGGACTAAAAGATCTCAATGCCAGACACATGCTTAGAATATATGAGCACAGAATAACAAACTAAATAACTTAAGTAGTGCATTAACCCTTGGGTCTGCTGTGAAAACTTCTATAGGCTGTATGGGCTCAACCTATGGTTCCTAACAAGTGTAAAATAGCATCCAACGGGAACACCACTTAATATTCTCGGGCTGTTGGGGCCAGTGAGCTGGCTCAGCAAGCAAAGGAGGTTGCTGCTAAGTCTGACAACCTGAGTTTGATTCCCAGACTCACATAATGGAAGAATCCACTTCTGCAAGCTGTCCTCTGACCTCCACATGCAGTGTCATGTCATGTGCGTACATGTGCATGCACACAAACACGTATGTATGTATGTATGTATCCTAGAAAGATGCAGTGGTGCCTGCCTGTAGTCACGGCTTCTCAAATGCGGAGGCAGCAGGATTAGTGGAGTCTTGATAGCCATGTGGAGCCACCAGACTGCCATCTACAGCAGCTTTACTGTGTTACAGCTCCACGGGCAATGTGCCAGGGTTGTGCCTTTTACCACGAGTGCCATCCTCGTGCGTGTGAAGCACTTATGGCACTGGGCCTTTGATTTGCACTGTCCTGAGGAGCATTTTCAAGTGCTCACTGGCATGCCTCCAGTGGTAGGTCCCGAATGTCCTTGAAGATGAAATGAGTAGGACAATTAGTTTCTTGCATCTTGTTAGAAGAAAAACAGCATGTATTTCTGGAGTTACACACCCATCCAGTTATCTTCTGGGCACCTCTGCTGCTCCAGCTACCAGAAGACACAGAGATGAAGAAGGCCAAGGCAGGAAGTCAAACCATAGACACAATGCTGTGCTCAGCTTCCTGGCACTCTAATGAAAGTCTGAACCTAACTTGACTTTTGTCCAAACAGTTTATCTGTTCCTGGCAGGGGTAGAATGAAACAAGATCCCTGGTTTCTCATGGCTCAGTGTCTCTCCCACACACCAGGCTCCAGGAGCACAGAGGCGGGAGCCATAGAAATGGCGGTGATGACAGTCTGACATGTCCCAGGCTGGCCTCAAACTCACTATGTAGCTGAGGATGGCCCTGAACTCTTTTGTTTTGTTTTTGGAGACAGAGTCTCTCTATATAGCCCTGGCTTTCCTGAGTCTTGCTATGTAGACCAGGCTGGCCTCAGACTCCCAAAGATCTACCTGTCTCTGCCTCCCAGTGCAGGGCTCAAAGGTGGGTTGCACCACACCCAGCTTGGGTCTGGCTTTTTTCCCTTAAGGATTTGTTTTATTTTCATGTGTGCTTATGTATGTTTTTGTGTTCAGGTGTCCAGGGAGGTCAGAAGTGGGGTGTCAGATGTCTGGGAGCTGTAGTTACAGGCATTTGTGAGCTGCCCTGTGTGGGTACTGGGATCCAAACTCGGGTCCTCTGATAGAGCAGTGGGTGCCCCTGAGCCTTCTCTCTGGCTGTTTGGATTTGGTCTTAAAGGTTATTTATAAGTTTGACAGGACAAGACAGAGCATGTCCTTGAACTTCTGATTTTCCGGCTTCCCATTTCCTAGGTGCTGGAGTTGTAGTATATTCCATGGTGCTTGGTTGGTACAGCACTGAGGATTGAGCCCAATGCCCCCTATGTGATAGGCAAACACTCTGTCAGCTGAGTCACAGCCCTGGACTGGAAGATTTATGTTTGTTTTGCTTTTTTTTTTTTTTTAGGCAGGGTCTCATTCCATAGCCCAAGCTGGCCAGGATCTCACTATTTAGCCTAGTGTACTTATCAGTTAGCTTAGGATGAAGACCCTGAGAAATTTATGAGTGTATGCAACGCTTCTGTGAAAACATGGCTCTGTGGAGGAGACTGAGGGCAGCTAAATGTGATCTGCTCAGAACACCTGTGTAGCCCCATCTAGTAGCTGAGCCTGAGATTGAGTCTGGGCTACACATTGTCTCTTGACTGGGATTTCCCCAAGGGAATAACAGGGTTCCCCTGCAAGCACTTGTAGGCTTTCAAAAAGACATTTTACAGGCTCTGCTGCCTGAAGAAAGCTGTCAAGTTTCTTTGCTTTTAGGATTAAGTCAACCCAGGTAGAAACACTGGTTAGGCCAAGTTGATCAGCAGCTCTGATTGGCTGCTGATGACCTAATGGGGATTTCAGGAGCACCATTGGGCTGGCAGTCACTCCTAACCGGCAGAGCCACAAAGCAGGAAGGCGGAGCATGCAAACTGATAGCGTTGCTTAAGGGCGGCCAGTGTATTTGAGGAGCTTATGGGGGCCACCAACCAGGAACTTTTAAAGCACATGGTGTGTTGTAAGCAATAAAAGAGAGTCTCACATACGAGAAACAACGCTACTTCTAAGGGCCTCCTGGGTTCCTCTGTGTTGCCTCTGTCTTCTGAATATGCCAGGTGTCTCTTTCTCCCCAGAGAGCAGGCTGAGTATGCAGACAAGCACGGACAAGTTCCTCCTTCACTCCGTCCCCTCCTACTGCCCAAACCTGCTCCCTGCAGCCCTGAGGCTGCCATCAGCACCTCCTTGAACTCATGCCAAACTACCTACCCAGACCTTTTCTGCTCCAGGTGGCCACACGGTCAGCATGCCAGACTTTGGCCATGTGCTGGGGCAGGCTTAAAACACACGTTATGAATTCTCCAAACAGTAGGGAAGGAAAAAAAAATAACAGGGAATACAAACCTGTGGGCACCGTCAGGGAGGAGTGTTTTCTGTAACAGGAAGAGTCGCTGGGGACTGGCTCACCTGGTGAGTCACGGCAAGCTTGTTCCTCTTGGCTGGCTACCAAAAGAGAAGGGAACACAGGCAATAGCCTGTGGCCTCCAGGGAGGCATGCGGGGCATTTTAGAGAGGCTGCGGTTTGCAGAAGAGGACAGCAGAGCCAGTGGAGAGCCAACAGGACTGGGATTCCATGGGACCTTGCTGTCTCTGGATGACCCAGGTTCCCCTCTGCATGACCTCAGCTGCCTCCTTTGCTAATGAGGGAACTCGAGTCAGGAGCCCCCCCCCCCCCACCTTTTCCAGCCCAGCTTGGTCCTCTTGGTGCTTCATGAACTGGACAAAGTGTTCTGATACTTCCTCAGATTAAGGGCAGGAACCGTGTCATGGGCTTCACATGTCCGCAAGCTAGTCCTGAGAGGAGAATGTGGGTTCCTAGGACCAAGATGCTCAGTGTCACAAACCTAAGGCTTTTGATTCAAACCTCTGGTCTTGTGACTCTGAAGTTTCCCAAATGTGATTTGCTTAAAAAACAAAAATAAAACAAAACAAAGAATAGCAAAAACACAAGACTGGGGCGATGGCTCAGCAGGTCTGAGTGCCTGCTCCGCATGTCTGAGGACTTGGGTGAGTCTCCAGCACCCAGGTAAAGAGGCAGACATGTCTTTGCAGGGGCCTGGAACCTCAGTACTGCAGGGGACGAGGACAGGAGAATCACTGCGGCTTGCTGGCTGCCAGCCCAGCTCTAGGTTCACTGGGAGACCCTGGTTCGAGAGAATACCGCCGAGAGCAACAGAGAAGAACCCCTTTGTCCTCTGGCCTCCACACACATGGCCTCACACATATGTGCATATACCACATACATACTCTTACAAAAATAAATAAAACAGTTAAATAACAACAAAACACACAAACAAAAGACTAGTGGCAATTTTAAGTTTTCTTTGATGACCAAAACTATTGGCTGAGAGAGACACTTGCAAACATGGTCCTGGCCAGCTCACAAGCTTGTTTTCTTGAGAGCCACTGTGCTTATGGCTGCGATTTTTCTCAGTTTACAACAGCACACATATTTAATCAAGCAGAATGCTTCTAACTGGAGCTCAATACTAAACGCACTGATGTGTTCTGAGCTAAGCAGACACTTAAAACAGGTTTGGGCACCTTATGCTTTGATTAGATGGGTGCTCCGTGCACAGACAGGGAACTTCCTGGAGAAAGCGGGGCCAAGGAGAGTTCTCTGAGCAGCTTGGAAGGCACGGAGAACCAGTGGGTACAACAGCCTTTTGTCTGAGGAGAATGCTCTTCTCAGAACCAGAGTGGCAGACCAGGCCCACCACCACCCTTCTTCCAACAGCAACATTGCAGGATGAGCAGGTGTTAACTGGAAGGCTGCCCTAGGCCCTGCCAGCTGGACCAAGGGCAGAAAGGGAGTGTTTCCCATAGAACAGCACATGCCACTGTCCTGTGGCCAGAACCTGCAGTCCCCAGACAGGGGACTCTGGGCCTGACCCTACCCTCTCTCCCTTTGAGATTTTGTCTCCACCAATTTGGCTTCTTTAAGAAACTGCTGTAACTGAATGGCTTATAAACAATAAAAAAGCATTTTTCACAGTTCTGGAAGCCTTGGTAGAGTCGATATCCGGTAAGGTTCACCTCTCAGTGGCAGAAGGAGATCATGTCGTTTGGGGTCTCCTATAAAGGACTAATTGCCTCAAAGGCTCCACTCCTTTTTGTAAAGATTTATTTAATTTTTTAAATTTGTGTGTGAGCATGTGTGTGTGTAGGGGGTTTGTGCAAGTATGAGTGCATCACCCACAGAGGTCAGAAGGGGACATCAGAGCCCCTGCAGCTAGTTACAAGCAGTTGTGAGTTGATGGATGTGGATGCAGGGACAGAACTCAGGTCCTCTGGAAGAGCAGCACATGCTCTTAACAGCTGAGCTGTCTCACCAGTCCAGAGCCCATCTCTCAATGCAGTCATCTCAAGGGTAAGAGTTTCAACATGGGAATTTGGGGGAACAAAAACCTTCAGATGTAGCAAGGTTCAAATTATGAACTAGACCACTTCCTCATGGCTGCCACTCACTAATCATTGTTCAACCACCATATTGGCCCCCGGCTTTGAGCTCCCTGCACCTGCTTCATCTCTGTCACATTCCTAACTCCATCCTGGTGCTTTCCAAAACCCACGTAAATGACCTGCCCTGAAGCTATGTTTCTCAGGAACACAGCTTCTCCATGTTAAACCTTCATCAAGGTGGGGTGAGCCTGGCCATTCATTTCCAACAGCTATATGCAAACCTACACATTTTTTTTTTGTTTTGTTTTTGGTCTGTCTGTCTCTGTGTATGTATACTCGTGTGTGTGTGTGTGTGTGTGTGTGTGTGTGTGTGTGTGTGTGTGTGTGTGTTGTGTGTGTGTGTGTCTGCGCGTGTCCATGTGTGCGCATGTGGAGGCTCAGGTTGATGTTGGCTGTCTTCCTCAGTTTCTGTTCATCTTATTTGTTGAGACAGTCTCCCCCTGAACCTGGAGCTGCAGAGTCAACTAGACGAGCTGCCCAATTACAGGGACATGCTGCAGGGCCCGACTTTCTGTTTTGTTTTGAGACAAGGTCTTACTATATAGCCCTGGCTGGCCTAGAATTTACTATATAGATCAGGCTAGCCTCAAACTAAGAGATTCACCTGCCTCAGCCTCTCAGGTGCTGGAATTAAAGGCATATGTCACCATGCCTAGCCACAACTTTTTTTTTAAAAATATGGGTTCTGGGAATCAGACCTTGGTCCCCATGCTTGTAAAAGAGATCTTTAAGAGTATAAACTAGTCCTAGGGAGGTTTGTATGTTAAGACGTTTTATAGAAAGCCACACTAGTATGCTGGTGGAAGTGACTTGGCTCATGTTGGGTTTACTGATCACTTACCATGATCCAACTGTGCACAAGGTATTACAGTATGTTTTCTGACTGGACCTGAAATTAACCATTTGAATAGACTGAGTCACATCGGGCATGAAACAGAGACAAGCGAAGCATCGCTGACTTACATATCTGTGTGTGCGTGTGTACACGTGACTGTGCAGGTAGGAATATACACCTGAGTGCAGGGCCTCACATCTCCCAGAGCTGGACCCCGGTGTCCTGTAAACACAGCGCACACTCTTCACCACTGAGCCGTCTCTCCAGCCCTGTCGGCCAGGCCTTAATAAAGCCGGGAAAAAAAGCCAAGAACCATGGAGCTTCCTTGCTTTTTTCAGAGTCACTGGGGCTCCAAGGAGTTTGAGGTTTCAAAAAGGAGTGGAGGGGGGGGTTACTAAGTGGTGCCAGGATTAATGCGACTACAGCTTCACAGAGAAAACGGAGGGCAGTAATTAGGATAAGTGAAATCCCCAAGGCCACACCGTCAGTGGTGAATGGAAACTTGAACTTGAGCCTACGAGGCGCAGCGAGGCGAATGCTGCAGAATGGAAATATCAGCAACTCCCCCCCCCCCCCCGGGGGGGGGGTGGTCTGTTGAAGGAGAGTGATACGGCTTCCAGAAGGTGCCAGTCTGGTAGTGGGTACTTACGTATTGAGGCCGTCTCTCCCTCTCTTGACTCCACATCCAGCATTCTCTCTGTCAGAAGACACAACAAGCTCATAATCACCTGACTTAATCCAAGAAGACAACATGGACATGCTTAAGGATGGATAGGATACTATGGCAGTTATCTGAGACTCAAGCCAACCCTGGGAGGTAGATGTTATCCTTGTTTTCCAGAGGAAGAAAGGCAACTTCTTGCAGGATAAATGGGCTCCTGGGGCCTTCTGCTCAGGAGCAATACTCTGGGATTTGAACTGAGTTCTGGCTACCTGCTGAGGCCTGTGAAACCCACAGCCATTTTCTGAGGCAGAAAGTGAGCCTGGAACTGCAGCAGCATGGAAAGGCTGGGGATTTGCTCTGCGGAGGGAAGGACTGCATGCAGGCGCTGTTTTGAACTGCTAGAGTAGAAATGTGCTCTCCTGTGAATAACGAGGAAGGAGAAGCCGAAAGTGAGGCTGCAGGATCCTGTAACTACGTAACCATCTGCAAAAAGGGCCACGTGCTCCGGCCTGGTGAGACCATCTGCTTCCAGAGTCACCCAACCATGGACTGTCACATGTACACAGTGAAGCCTAAGATGGTTGCCTCTGGACTGAAGGTCTGTGACTTTTTTCCTTCTCCTTATTCCCTAAATAGTATGTCACAGCGATGTACATAGTCTACACATTGAAGCTGGCGTTACAAAGCACCCTAGAAGATACAAAGCATGCAGAAGGATGATCATAGGTTCTTTGCAAACATGACCCCACTGGCAACAGGAGCACCTGCAGGTTTTGGTGCCTTTGAGGGCCTAGGCGCAATCCCTTGTAGATAAGGAAGGAGAAATGTACTCTTCTACAAGATGATGTAACTGAGGCACAAACAGTTTAAGTGACCTACCAGTGAGAGCACTAGTAAGCAGAGTCACAGGGCAAACCCAGGGAATCTCATGCGTGTGTGTGTGTGTGTGTGTGTGTGTGTGTGTGTGTGTGTCCAGTGGCCTAATCTGTTAGTACATGGTACTTATACAGCACGTGTGTGCTGACACACAGCTGAATTTTTTCTTTTTCCAGACAGAGTTTCTCTGTGTAGCTTTGCGCCTTTCCTGGAACTCGCTTGGTAGCCCAGGCTGGCCTCGAACTCACAGAGATCCGCCTGCCTCTGCCTCCCGAGTGCTGGGATTAAAGGCATGCACCACCACCGCCCGGCTGAATTTGTTTTTTTGTTGTTTTGATTTTTGCTTTTCCAGACAGGGGCTTCTCTGTGTAGCCCTGGCTGTTCTTAAACTTGCTCTATAGCCCAGATCTGGCCTTGGAACTCAGAGATCCACCTGCCTCTGCCTCCTGAGTGCTGGGATTAAAGGTGTGCAGCACTTGCCCAGCCTCAAAACCTGTTTTAAGCTAACATTGAAATCCATGGGTTTCATGATGGCATTTCATGTAGATGTATCATCTATTTCTCCCCTGGGGTGACTATTTTTTTAAGTGCATTTCACACTTATAAACAAGTTAAGCCTTCACTCTATTGGAAGAAAAGGCAGATGCTTTTTTTTTTGCCTTGAGTAAAAATATCTGCAAAACATATGCTTGTTGTTCTAGTTAAATCAAACCACTGCTATCTATCTCTACACTTGTGTGAGCTGTGACTACAGTTCTAATAAAAGCATCGAAAACCCAAGCTCCCACCCTTCCCAGCCGGCTGGACTGGCGTGGCCCACCTCGAAGCGGATTCGGTTTTCTGCCTCCAATAGTTTCATATTTGGAAGTAGTTCCAACATTTGAAGCACACAGCTGTTACTCCCAAAAAGGAAACTTTAAAATAATCCTTGAGTTAAGAAAGATACCTACCCCTGTCAGAGAAACAACTAGAATATATGTTCTAGCTCACTTCTCTGTTGCAGCAAGACACTGACCAAAAGCAGCTTGAGAAGGAAAAGGTTTATTTAGCGTCCAGGCCACAGTCCGTCACTGAGAGAAGCCAGGGCAGGCACTCACGGCAGGAGCCTGAGGCAGGGAACCTGGAGGCGCGCTGCTTCCTGGCTTGCTTCGATGCTACACTGTTTTATGACGTCTAGAAAAGAAGGTTTGGTTGGATAGAGCTCTCTGGAGGTTTCTCCTGAATTATGGAGGCACCAAGGTTTCCAACCACTCCATTAAAAAAAAAAAAAAAAAAGTCCCGAAGGCTTTCTGACTTCAGCACTATTGGGATTTTCTCTCTAGAAAGGGGCAGGCATTGCTTCAGTTGGCAAGCCTCTTGACTCTGAAGGCTCACAGCTGAGTCCTACTGTGCAAACAGTAACATTTGAAGAAAGTCACCTTACAGGCTCAAGCCTTCAGCTCTGATAATATGGATAGTACCATACAAAGGCTGTCTGCCTTGCCTCAATTTGGGACCAGCTTCTCAAAGGTCTTCTACATTAGTAAGCATGAAGCACAATGACAACATGCTTGAGGGGGTCAACTGATGAGGGAAAAAAGGAAACTCTTTTGGCTCACTGTTTTGGAGGCTTCAGTTCATTCTCAACTAATCCCATTGCTTTTGAGCCTGTGTGTGGTGGTGGCGGCGGCGGCATGTTATGGCAAAGATGCTCAACTCGTGGTGAAGCAAAGAGAGATGAGGGACTAGGGTCCCACCCCTCCCCCCTTGATTGCTGCTCCCAATGACCCTTCACTAGGCCCCTCCTCTTAAGCCTCCACTACCCCGAACAGTGCCACAGACTGATAACCAAGCCTAAAGCACTTACCTAAAGCACAGCCCCACTGCAGCCAGCTCCGGCGCATCCCACGTGGCGGGTGAGGAGTCCGCCACAGCTCAGGTATGCTTCGGCCCGGTCTCTTGCTGCCCATACCCACTGCCCTCATGATCTCCCAGGGGTTAGTTCGAGCCTCCCCAGTAGTGTCTTCAGGTGAATCCCATTCTCAGGGTCTGTTTCCCTGGGAACCTACCAGTGCCAAAGGACTCAGACACACGACTGTGGTCCACCATCCTTCAGGGAAACAGCTGGGAGAACAGACTCGGAACTCGTTAGGCACGTAGGAGGATGCCCGGGTCTGTGGGCCTCTTGCCAGAGGACTGCTACACATCTGCAACAAGGGGAGAAATACACAATCGTGATAGACTCCCTCTTAAAACCTGAAGCTTCAGTCCGGCGGTGGTGGCGCACACCTTTAATCCCAGCACTCGGGAGGCAGAGGCAGGTGGATCTCTGTGAGTCCAAGGCCAACAAAACAACCTCCTAGCTTCAGAAATCCTATCATTTCTATAAAGAAAGGTGGGAACCTTCCCCTCAGCATGCAAACAAGAGATTAGATGCCACACAGCTGCCATTCCTGCCCTGCTTCCCTATCCACACGAGGTTCATAAACACTCAGCTCTCAACAACTGATTCATGATCAGCTCTGGGGATGGCCAATGGTTCCTATCTTCTGGCAGAGTGCTGGAGACAGTGGAGTGGACACCGGGGATTTTTGCACAGCATTTGACAAGAGACAGACAGGATGACATTCTCTGATATATGTCTGTGTCTTTTTATTGTATACACACACACACACACACACTGTGATTTTCAAGACAGGGTTTCTCTGTGTAGCCCTGGCTATCCTGGACCTTGCTCTGGTTCCTCGAACTCAGTGATCCATCTGCTTCTGCCTCCCGAGTGCTGGGGTTAAAGGTGTGTGCCTGGCTCTGTTTGTGTCTTTAAATTGGGCTTTAGGGCCAGCGAGCTGGCACGCAGTCAAGGCACTAGCCACAGAGCCTGGTCTGGAATTCATTCCCTGGGATCCACACGGTGGAAAGAGAGAATGGAGTCTCCCAAATGGTCCTCTGATCTTTGAGCATACTTGCATACATACAGACACACAATAAATAAAGAAATATTATATTTAAGCTTTTAATTGTTAATGATGTATATGTGTATGTCTGAATAAACATGTATGTGCACACAGGCACACACACACATTTTCAATTCAGATTTGCTTCATGAAGAGAGGCAGCTCTGGCTTCAGAACCCAAAACAAAATACTGAACTAAGGAGAAAAAAAAAATCCCTCTCTTTCTTGCTCCCCCATGCCAGGTACTAGGGACATTCTTCTATTACTTACTTAACTTCTAACTCTTTTGCGACCATTTCAAATATCTCCTCTGTGAAATCCTTCTTACATTTTAACAGCTTAAGGGAAAGTTTCAAAAAGATTTATTTTCTTCCTTCCTTCCTCCCTCCCTCCCTCCCTCCCTCCTTCTCTCTTTCTTTCTGTGTGTGTGTGTGTGTGTGTGTGTGTGTGTGTGTGTGTGTGTGTAAAATTATGGGTCCTATTAGACTCAATTTGGCGATTTGGTAAAACTGAAGAGTCAGTGTGGTGCTAGCTGGTGTATAATGGTCATGGGAGAGAATGTTGAAGAGTCCCAGGCAGTTCAGTGATATGAGTACATGCACAAGACACTGAAATGGGAAACTGTCTTAGTCTGGGATTTTACTGGTGGAAAGAGACACCACGACCATGGCAACTCTTGCTCCTCCATCTTTCCAACACCTCTTCGTTCATCCTAACGGCATTGGGAGCTGCAGTGTGTCACACAGTGTTCGAAAGGGACTGGTCCTGCAGAACTGTAACTACAGAATCTCCATGACTTGGGGCGACAACAGGCTATTAGAGAGGAGTTTTGATGAGGGCCCAATAATGATAATGTGCCAGAAACCAGAGACCCTGAACCAGACCATAGCAACTCTTATAAAGAAAACATTTAATTGGGGTGGCTCGCTTACAGTTTAGTCCATTGTCACCATGGCGGGGAGCATGGTGGCGTGCAGTCAGACATGGTGCCGGAGGAGGAAGAGCTGAGAGTCCTACATCTTGTAGGCATCATGGTCCTTATTTTCATTTTATGTGTAGAAGTATTCTGCCAGCATCTATGTTGGTGCATCATGTGTATGCAGTGCCTACTGAAGCCAGCAGAGGGTGATAGATTCCTTGGATCTGGAGTTGCCATGTGGGTGCTGGGAACTGAACCTGGGTCCTGTGCAAGAGCAGCCAGTGTTTTTAACCAATGAGCCATCTCACCAGCCCTTAGGCAAATTTTAAAAAGATTAATTAATTTATTTAGAAACCGAGTCTCACTCACTACAGCCTTGCTGGCCTGGAATTCACAATGTAAATAGGTTGGCCTCAAAATAACTGAGATCTGCTTGCCTCTGCCTCTGGAGTGTTGAGATTCAAGGCATGCATCACCATATCCAATAGGATTATTTACTTTATGTGTATGGAAGACTTGTTTGCATCTATGTATGGGCACCGCCTGCATACCTAGTGCTTGTAGGATTCAGAAAATGTCATGGAATTCCCTAGAACCAGAGTTATACATGATTGTGAGCCACCATGTGGATGCTGGGAATTGAACAAACAGTTCCTCTTGCAAGAGGAACAAGTGTTCTTAAATGCTGCGCCATCTCCCTAGCCCCTACGCATTGTTGTTTGAGGAATGGTCTCTCAGCAAACCTGAATCTCCCCAACTGGTCTGCCCACTGAGCTTTGCACTCTCTCATATTTCCCGGTGCTGGGGTTACAGATGAATGATGCCATGCTCTGCTTTCATGTGGGGTCTGAGATGCAGGCTAAGGTCCTCATGCTCACTCATGCAGCAAGCACTTTAAACACTGAGATGTCTCCTCAGCAACCACCCCCACCTCATTTTTTTGAGAGAGACTATCCCATTGCAGCTGGAGCTCACCCATTTTAGCTAGGCTAGCTAGCAAGTCCCAGGGATTCCCACCCGTCTCTTCCTCCGAAGTGCTGGGATTAGAGGCACACACTGAGATACCCAGCTTTTCACATGAGTGCTGGGGATCCCACTCAAGTCTGCAGGCTTGTATGGCAAGCACTTTTTTGGCTGAGCCATCTCCTCTGCCTCTTTATTCTTTGTAGTTGCTGCTGACAAATAGTCCATTGCATGGTATTTGGGGTTTTTGTTTGTTATGTTTTCAAAGATTTATTTATTATGTATACAGTGTTCATGTTTACCTACAGGCCAGAAGAGGGCATCGGATCTCATTACAGATGGTTGTGAGCCACCATGTGGTTGCTGGGAATTGAACTCAGGACCTCTGGAAGAGCAGCCAGTGCTCTTAACCGCTAAGCTATCTCTCCAGCCCTGGCATTTGTTAATTTATTCACTCACCAGTTGATAAAATGGGATTATTTTTCTTTAACTATGGTGGATGAGGGTACTAGGCACAGCCATGTCCAAGGTTTTGTATGGATGTATATACCCATTTCTCTTGGATATAGACCCAGGAGTGGAATCGCCAGGTCATATAGTAACTGGGTGTTTAACCTTGTAAGGAACTGCCCAAATGTTTTCCAAAGCGGCCTCACCTCTTTATGTTCCTATCAGCAGCCAAACTGGGTTCCCATTTCTTCACATTCGTTAGACTGTTTTTTCACTTAAGCCTTCCTAGTGGCTGCAGAACTGTATCTCACTGTGGTTTGTTTATTTATTTACTTAGACAATGTCTCTCTACGTAGGCCAGCCTGGCTTTAAATTCACAGAGATCCACCTGCCCTCCCCCAGTGCTGGGATCAAAGGCGTGCACCCACCTTAACTTTCTTGTCGGTGCACTTTGATCTTCAAACCAGGTCTGGTGGCATACAGCTCTAATGTGGAGGTAGAAGCAAGAAGATCAGAAGTTCAAGGTCATTCTAGTCAGTTTGAGGCTAGCCTGGGATATGAGACCCTGTACACATACGT
>CABHPQ010158525.1:0-12269 GCA_902168405.1 Peromyscus aztecus | reverse complement strand
TCTCTTCTATGCAGAGTCTCAAAGCTTGGGTATCTCAGCATGTTTTGGTCTCGAAATGCAACCCAGGCTTCATCATCATGTATTCATGCAATGAACTCTCACAGTCTCCTCACTCGTGCTTTGACCATTAAACATTTCATCTTTCTTCTTTCAAGAAAAAAGTAGCACATAGATGATATCACCACACGAAGTTATGACATAAGGGTATAGAGGTAACATATTGTTGAAATAAAACAGCAAAGCTATTCTGCTGGCCTTGACAACTGAAAGCAAACTGCCACTGGTGGTCATTATGGACAGACACTGAGAAAAAAAAGCACTTGATAGATCAATAACTGTTTACAATTCACCAGGAGATGTGTTCATGTGATCAAGTTGTCATAATTATTATGCAGGAGGAGGGGGTATCCTGTGAGTGCAGGGAAACATGCTGACATGCTGGGCAGATGCAGTGGTGGGCTGGCGGGTGACCCACTCCATGCAGGCATGGCAGTGGGGCAGCGGGTAGACATTCACAACCCAGATGCTACATCTGCACAGAAATGGTTTATTATAATAGAGAGACAAAGAGAAGATAGGAAAGAGGGAGAGAAGAGAGAAAGAGAGAGGGAAAGAGAGAGGGGGTTGAGGGGTGCACGCCTCATGGGAAGAGGCTTTTTAAGGACGCAGGGCAGCCCCAAGGGGTGGGTCAGAATATTACCACAAGTAAGGACACTATATCTGGTACAGCAGCTGCAACTGGAGTCACTACCTGATTGAGTTTTTGATAGTCAATTGTCATTTTTCATTATGCATCTGTCTTCAGCACTGTCCAGATAGAAGAGTTAAAGGGAGATGTAGTTGTGGTGGGAACCACCACTCAGCACTTTTCAAGTTCTTCATGATGGAACTAACTTCTGCAATTCCTTCTGGGATGCAATACTAATTTTGAATTACTATTTTCCTTGTCAAAGGCTGTCACGAAGTGTTGTGGCATGGGTATGTGGGTTAATGCAGATCCATGGAGAGAAAACTCAGAGGCACCTTGAGAATGAATTTAGCCTTTCATGGCTGCAGGGGGATCCAGTCTCTAAGGACTGAAAACTTTCCCTTCTCCCAGGGCATTTTTATTTTTCTCTATGTTTACAGTTTAGCCAGTTGATTTTCGTATGTTCAAAACAACCTGAAAGGAGCTCCCCAAAATACAATGCCAAGTGCAAATTCCTTGATTCATCAGGGACCACAGTTTTCCAGGTTTCCTGAACCAAGTTTCGCATAGGCCTTTGTATCCTTGGGAGACTCCCAGACAGGATTCACATAGAGGGCAACAAGAGAAACAAAAAGTGTCTGCTAAACCAAAATTGGTTAGAGCTAGGTGCCACTCTCTGGTGCCCAGGCCAGGTGTAGCCCAGTGGAGAGCAGCTAGAAAAGGCAACTCTAAAGACTTCCACTTGTCATTTCCAACCATAATAGTCCTTACTCAACAGGTCAGAGATGCAATGCCAATTTCTAAGTGTATCTATCCCAATTTCCCAATTCTGGGATTGGGAAAATAACCACAGGATTGTGGGATGACTCATCCCTAACGGGCTTGAGGGCCAGACAGCCCAAACAAGTAAAAAAGATACTTTGTGAGAGCCAGCCTGGGTCTGCCTGATGGTCTTAGCAACAGCAGCTGAAACATGATCTGGAGATGACCTGGACCAATGAGAGGCAGCCATGTCACACCAGCAGATGCATATTCATCAGACCTCCCCCCAGGGTGGGGTGGAGGGTATATAAGGCTTGCCTCTTCCTGAATAAACTGAGCTTGTTGTTTCGACATTCTCCCTGAGTCTGTGTGGTTTGACTCTGCGCCTACTTGGCCCCCACCCCCAAAGGGAACAATAGCAAGGACCCTGCCACACAGGATGAGTTTAGGGAAACACTGGTGTTGATTTTAATGCGGTGGAGCTGTGTTATTCATTAAGCAGTGCTGTTACCATGTGAGAAAGGCCATGAGGCACAACAAAACCCAGTAGCAGAACTTTATTAGGAGAAGAGAGTATGACCAGGCCTGTGGAAGACATGTGCAGAGAGAGAAGATGGGGAGGAGAAGGAGAAGAAGGGGGAGAAGTCTGTGTCCCACTTCTTATGGATTCCCGTGCACATGTGCATATGGGCTTACAGAGCTACACCATACATGTGCATAGATTGCGTGATCATGCTGTGTGCAAATTACATGATCACGCAGCACATGGATTACGTAGAACGTAAGGCCCCTTGCTTAGCTACTGAACTGTGCATGTGCGGTCATGTAGCTGGGGGAATGGCCAGGAATTCCAACAACTGGATCTACTGTAAGTGTGATTTTATCCAATTACTTGACCTCTATAAGCCCCTCCTTTAACTGGAGGGCCACACTGTTTCTTGGGATCTTCCAGAACCAGTGTCCAATAGACTCCAAGAAGTCTGATTGTTTCCTTTCCCCCAGTATACAGTTACCCTTGTAAAAGGCCATTGGTTCTTTTTGGAAAGGACTTGAGAAAGGGTAACAATAAAACACTTAGATATTTTATCAAGATCCTTCCTCAGGGGAACCTGGGCATCCCTTCATTCAAGGGTTCCAGGTCTACAAACTGTCTCAAATCTAAAACTTTCTCCCAGGCTGAGAATCACTTTGCACGATCCAATGCAGCTTTTCTTTCATTTGTTAGAGAATTTTTCTGCTTATTCAGATCAAACAAATTTAGTTGGTGTCTTATCTATTTCACACCTGGGAATACCATGATTGATTGGCCAGTAAGAAAAAGTCAATATGAGTCATGTACCAAAAGAAAAAAAATCACTTTGCCTGTGCTGATCAATTATAGGTTGAGCCATTATGGACTTTATCTCTGCTGTCCATTGTGATAGCTATGATCACATTGTCTTTGCCAATCAGTGTTGCCTTCTGACCCCTGCTACCTCAGGAACCAATTCAACCTATTGCATTTAATTCATTCAACTGATCAGTAGTGTTTCCAACCCTAAGGTATAACACAATGAAAAGTGAAAAAAAAAAGCTTCAAATGTGCTGGTGCCCCTTACACCACTTTGCATCTTATAGGATTGGCAAAGGGCATGTCGTCTGGGCCTTTCCATTGTGGAGGATCAGGTTTTACACTGTGTACCCACTCTAACATTGCAGTTTCCCTCAGCCTTAATATCCTTTCATTGACACTAAACCAAGGGTGTCTGGCATCTCCAAATCCTTTTGAGTACACCATCTTTTGACAAATGCTTCAACCAACCATTCAAACAATCTTTTTACACTCTTTTTTTTTTACTGTGAGAGTTTCCATATTAAACCTAGACTCTCCATGCAGAGGGCTCGTATCAATAAACTCAGCCTGATCTAGTTTTATGTTCCTTCTATCATTATCCCACACACCTAAAATCCATTCCCACACATATTCCCCAGACTTCTGCTTGAATAAATTAGCAAATTTATTAAACTCTTCAGTGGTGTGCACAGTATCTATTTCTTTTCTAGGAGCCTGCTTTGCATTGAGTCCAGTTATAGTTCTAGAGGCAAGTATTGGTGGGCCCTGAGGGACATCAGCATTGTTTTGTCTAACATTTCCTTCAGAGAAAGTCACTGATGTTTTAGCAGACAGTGAAAGATTAATGTCCTCATCCAAAAATGGAAAAGTCAGTATTTCTAGGGGTGGGACTAAGATACTATTTCTCCAGTTTAGATAAATTTCTCAGTTGAGAATCTGGGTGTTCAAAGTCATGTGCTTCAGTTGGGTCCTTCCACACATCCCCCTCCCATGTTACAGGTTCTCATTCTTTATCAGATTGGGCCCTTACTTTAACCAGTAGGACATGCCATGGCTGAGACTTGAATTTTCACTCTACTTCAGCGAGCCTTATAATGAGGGCATCATTTTGGTTTTCCACAACCTCAGCTCTGTGGCTTCTGGAAAGAAGGTTCTCTTTCAGGGAAAAATTAGAAAACTTTAAACTGTTTTTATGAAGCTGGAGCTGGTCAATTTTCTCACCAAGTTCATTGTTGTCCTTCCATGTATTGTAAGAAGCTAGAAGTTGGTCAATGTTATCACAGAGCTCAACCTTAAACTTTGTCAGTTTCTCCAGAGGTGCTAAGAGCAACCAACCAGCATCATCACTTTCCTTATTTTTCCCCAAACTGTAGAAAGTTTCATACACAGTGTCACCTGTCAGGGACCTAAGTCTGGCCTGTCAAACGGTTCTTGGAGGGAGAAGTGAGGATTGAGAAATAATAGGAGGAAGAAATATTGATGTAGATGGAGAGAAAGACAGAGACACAGGATAGCTTTGGGAGGGCCCTGGGTCAATACCCAGTCGCCCTGAGTTTATTCATGATGGGCTTTTTGTACATCAGCAAGGGGAGGGGCAAAAGACCTAACCCTTTCAAGGTCAAGGTATAAAGTACCAACAAGTGTAGACACTTCAAAACACCTGGTAACCACACCTTTGGTCAAATCATCCTATTATGCAACCCTATTAGGTGAAGCAAGCTCAGACTTTCTGACCTTGAGTAAGGCCTTACTAGGGAGCCTCTGTGGGCCCCACAGTCACCAAATGCATTGCCACTAACAACTGGTGAATCAGGATAATCAAATGCATTTATATCCTTTAAGTTTGTAATATAGTTCACACTATGTTTGTTTAGTACTCTCCAATCTCCCAGAAGAGGCTTCAGTAACTGCAGAGGCTTTGGTAATAACAGTTGTTGGTGAATTGAAAACCTATTCCAGATACTTAAAAGGTTCATCCTTACACTTCTGTTGTTCACAGCAGTTCTCAACCTGTGGGTCACAACTCCTTTAGTACATCTTTATCTCTAAACATTACTTACATTATGATACAGTCAAAATTATAGTTATGAAGTAGCAATGAAAATATTTTTATAATTGGAGATCTCCACAACATGAGGAGCTATATTAAAGGGTTGCAACATTAGAAAGGAAGAGAGCCACTGTTCCAGAATTACTTCTCATGCCAAAATTGGTATTATAGTTCTCTGGAGAAACAGAGTTTATAGAATGAAAACTAAAATACGTATTTGGGGTTTATTGGAAAGACTTACAGTCTGCAGTCCAGCTTATCCAACAATAACTGGCTGTGACTGGAAAGTTCAATACTCCAGGAATTGCTCAGTCCCTAAGACTGGATATCTCAGCTGGTCATCAGTATACACTGGAATCCCAAAGACGTAGACTCTAATTTCAGTGAAGAAACTGACTTGCTAGCAAGGTGCAAGCAGAGAAAGAATAAAAGCTTCCTTTGTCTTAGTCCTTATATAGGCTTCTAGCAGAAGGTATGGCCCAAATTAAAGGTGTGTCTACCCACCTTAAAGATCCAGATTAAAGGCCTGAGTGTTCCTACCTCAAAGACCCAGATTAGCAGTAGATCTACTTACCTCAGATTAGGCAAATGCCCCTCACAGATGTGCCTTCCATTGTTGCATGTTAGTTAATTCCAGATGTGGTCAAGTTGACAACCAAGAATAGCCATTACAGGTAGGCAAGACACAGGGACTGAGTCAGGATACACTCAGTAGATCCAATGTTGAAATCAGGGCTTCATACTTTCCACAATAAGAGTGCTTTTCCCTGTGAACCATCTCCCTGGCTCTTGATACCTTACAGGTTGTTTATATAACATCCATCATTTCCCTTTATCCCACATCTCTCTTGCATGTGTGGTGGGGAAAGGCTTCCAGTCTTTCTCTTCCAACTGGCTTTTATTGCTTATTTGTGCTGAGACAGACTCTGATGTAACCCAGCGTGGCCTCAAACTCAGCAGTTGTAGCTGAGGATGATCTCAAATTCCAGAGCCTCCCACTGCTGCCTCATGAGTACTGGGATGTCAGGCATGATCCTCCATGGCTGGTTTGTGTCATGCTGAGGATGGAACTACTAATCCCACTGAAAGAGAGTAAAGACTATTTCCAAAATTATTTGGTCGAATCAAGTTAGCTTTACTTTCTGTTAGACAGGGCTAAAGCTGGGTTTGAGAAAGTAGCAATGAACACAGGAGAAAGTAGGGTTTCTATAGCCAAAACCCAGCAGGACTATAGGGTTTTCAAAGGGTCAGGAGATTTCCAGAGGAAATTTGGTTACATAGGAACTTGGCTGAACATTTCAAAACTATTTGGCAGAACATATCTTAATCAGGGTGTCAGTCAAACTCAACAGAGTAGGGAGCATGTCAAATTCCATAAACAGGTTAAAGCTGGTCAACTTGAAAGTTGCAGCAAACAGAAATGAACTTGTACTGACCTTATAATGGAGGCACTTCCACCATTAAGATGGTGTCAGTCTGATTCATCAGAACCAAGGATGCTGTGCATCCTAGGCCAGCAGTCCACCACAGAGCCTCAGCCCCAACCCATAGCTTATATTAAATATTTGTCGCGATGCCTCTCTGCACATCCCCCTATTGCTGACACAATGTTAATGTACCTCACTTGGTTGAGAAGAGGTTCATGACAAATTTGCCATTTACATCCTGGAGTCTTTTAGTAAATACAAAAATGACAACATCTAGAACTGGTCGTCCCTCAGGCTATTAATCTGTCAGTCTGTTAGTGCTGTTGTTCTTAAGGAGATGGAAACAGGGCGTCTAGGCTCACACCTGCAATCTCACCAGTTAGAGTGCTGAGGGAAGAGGACTCTATGCAGTCCAGCCCACTCAAGGGTGTATTGGAAATGCAGGCCACTCTAGACTACACGGTCATATTCCTTTAAAAAACATGGACAAAATGGATGAAATGGAAACTGTTCAGCCTTTCTGAACAGTGAGCTCAGGACTTGATTTTTTCTGGTGCAGTGGGGTTGGTATGTCAAGACTATTACTACTCATGAAATAAGAGAATTGTCATTACCAAACACAAGGATGAGAACTGATATTTTAAAATTAATTAATTTATTTATTTATTTATTTATTTAGCTTGGGCATATATGTGTGAACACATGCTGAAGGAAATGGCTCTACATGCAACAGTGCACATGTATAGGTCAGAGGAGAGTACACAGGAATTGGTGCCCTATGCATTATAGGAATTGAACTCACTGGACCAGAGGTGAGTGCCCGGTCTCAGCCTAGACCCCATCCCTGGGCACCAGCCACTCTGGGGAAGACCTGCCCAACATGGCCCCAGGTTCTGGCCACCGGGCAGGTTCCCTTCTAGCCCTACCAGGAAGGCTCCCCTTCTCCAAGACCCCCGGCAGACCCTGCAATCTCCATGCCCTGCCCCCACGCCCATCCGCCTGAGACCACAGCCACTTCCTGAGACTTAAAGACCGGCCCCCAGCTCCCATCCTGCCCCTGGACTTCCCTTCTCGACAAGAGGTGAGTGTATGGGCTCAGCCTAGATCCCATCCCTGGGCACCAGCCACTCCGGGGAAGACCTATCCAACTTGGCCCCAGGTTCTGGCCAACGGGCAGGTTCCCTTCTAGCCCTACCAGGAAGGCTCCCCTTCTCCAAGACCCCCGGCAGACCCTGCAATCTCCACGCCCTGCCCCTATGCCCATCCGCCCGAGACCCCAGACACTTCCTGAGCCTTAGAGACTGGTCTCCAACTCCCATCCTGCCCCGGACTTCCCTTCTGGACAAGAGCTCCCATCCTGCCCCGGACTTCCTGTTGGGACAAGAGTTCCTATCCTGCCCCGGAGTTCCCATTTGGACAAGAGAGCTGGCATCTGGACAAGAGAGAGAGACTTCTGAATCTGTCAGCTTGGTCTGGACCAACTGCGCTGATAAGACCAAGAACGAACCACAAGGAGATGGGCAGACGTCAAGGCAGAAGTACATACAACAAAATGAAGAGCAATACAGCATCACCAGAACCTAGCCCTCCGCCAACATCTAGACCTGAACATCAAAAATTGGAAGAAGCAGAAGAAAACAGCCTTATGAATAACATCATGAAGAAGGTAGAGGCTTATATAGAGGAAAAGACAAAAAAATGGGAAGAACGCTATAAAAAAACTAGAGGAAAAGACAATTAAAGTAGAAGAAAACAATAAAGTCCTGGAAGAAAACAATAAAGCACTGAAAGAAAATCATGAAAAAGCAATGAAACAGATGAAGGAAACAGTCCAAGACCTGAAAAGAGAAATAGAAAAAATGAAGAAGACACAAACAGAGGGAATGCTGGAAATAGAAAATCTGAGTAAACGATCAGGAACTTCAGATCCAAGTATAACCAACAGAATGCAAGAGATGGAAGAGAGGATCTCTGGCATTGAAGATACGGTAGAAGAAATAGATTCATCAGTCAAAGAAAACACTAAAGCCAACAAAGTCATGAACCAAAATGTCCAAGAAATTTGGGACACCATGAAAAGACCAAACCTATGAATAATAGGGATAGAAGAAGGAAAAGAATACCAACTCAAAGGCACTGAAAATATATTCAACAAGATCATTGAAGAAAACTTTCCCAACTTAAAGAAGGAAATGCCTATGAAGATACAAGAAGACTATAGAACACCAAACAGACTAGACCCCCCCAAAAAAAGTCCCCTCGTCACATAATAATTAAACAACTAAACATACAGAATAAAGAAAGAATATTAAGGGCAGCTAAGGAAAAAGGCCAAGTGACTTATAAAGGCAAACCCATCAGAATAACACCCGATTTCTCAATGGAGACTTTGAAAGCCAGAAGGTCCTGGACAGAGGTAATGCAGACACTAAGAGACCATGGATGCCAGCCTAGACTAATATACCCAGCAAAACTTTCAATCATCATAGACGGAGGGAACAAGACATTCCAAGACAAAGCCAGATTTAAACAATACTTATCCACAAACCCAGCCCTACAGAAAGCACTAGAAGGAAAATTCCAACCTAAGGAAGTCAGATACACCCTCAAAAACACAGGCAATAGATAAAGCCACAGAAGTAAAGCCCAAAGAAGAAAAGTACACACACACTACCACCAAAAAATAACAGGAATGAACAATCACTGGTCATTAATATCCCATAATATCAATGGACTTAATTCATCTATAAAAAGACATAGGCTTACAGAATGGATACGAAAGCAGGACCCATCTTTCTGCTGCATACAAGAAACACATCTCAAATTCAAAGATAGACACTACCTAAGAATAAAAGGCTGGGAAAAGACTTTCCAATCAAACGGTCTTAAGAAACAAGTGGGTGTAGCCATCCTGATATTCAGCAAAATAGACTTCAAACTAAAATCAATCAAAAGAGATCAAGAAGGGCATTACATACTCATCACAGGAAAGATCCACCAAGATGAAGTTTCAATTCTGAACATTTATGCCCCAAACACAAGGGCACCCAGATATGTAAAAGAAACATTACTAAAGCTTAAACCACATATAAAACCCCACACATTAATAGTGGGAGACCTCAACACCCCACTTTCACCACTGGACAGATCTGCCAAATCGAAACTTAGCAGAGAAATAAAGAACTTAACTGATGTCATGACTCAAATGGACTTAATCGATATCTACAGAACATTCCATCCTAACAAAAATGAATATACCTTCTTCTCAGCACCCCATGGAACCTTCTCTAAAATCGACCACATACTTGGCCACAAAGCAAATCTCAACAGATACAAAACAATTGGAATAACCCCCTGTGTTCTATCAGACCACCATGGTTTAAAGTTAGATTTCAACAACAACAAAAACTATAGAAAACCTACAATCTCATGGAAACTGAATAATGCTCAACTGAATCACCAATGGGTTAAGGAAGAAAGACAGAAAGAAATTAAAGACTTCCTAGAGATCAACGAAAATGAAGACACCACGTACACAAACTTATGGGACACTATGAAAGCAGTGCTAAGAGGGAAATTCATAGCACTAAATGCCCACATAAAGAAGTTGGAGAAATCTCACACTAGTGACTTAACAGAGCACCTGAAAGCTCTAGAACAAGAAGAAGCAAAGTCTCCCAGGAAGAATAGACACCAGGAAATTATCAAAGTGAGAGCTGAAATCAATAAAATAGAAACAAAAAGAACAATACAAAAAATTAATGAAACAAAGAGTTGGTTCTTTGAGAAAATGAACAAGATAGACAAGTCCTTATCCAAACTAACCAAAAGACAGTTAGAGAGCATCCAAATTAACAAAATCAGAAATGAAAAGGGGGACGTAACAACAGACATTGAGGAAATCCAGAGAATCATCAGGTCATACTTCAAAAATCTCTACTCCACAAAACTAGAAAATCTAAAAGAAATGGATAATTTTCTGGATAGGTACCACATACCTAAGTTAAATCAAGACCAGATAAACTATTTAAATAGTCCAATAACCCCTAAGGAAATAGAAACAGTCATTAAAAGTCTCCCAAGCAAAAAAAAGCCCAGGACCAGATGGTTTCAGCACAGAATTCTACCAGATCTTCAAAGAAGAGTTAATACCAATACTCTCTAAATTGTTCCACACAATAGAAACAGAAGGAACATTACCAAACTCCTTCTATGAGGCTACAATTACCTTGATTCCTAAACCAAACAAGGATACAACAAAGAAAGAGAACTACAGACTGATCTCTCTCATGAACATTGATGCAAAAATACTCAATAAAATACTGGCAAACAGACTCCAAGAACACATCAAAACAATTATCCACCATAATCAAGTACACTTCATCCCAGGGATGCAAGGGTGGTTCAACATACGAAAGTCCGTCAATGTAATACACCATATAAACAAACTCAAAGAAAAAACCACATGATCATCTCACTAGATGCAGAAAAGGCATTTGACAAAATCCAACACCCCTTCATGATAAAGGTCTTGGAGAGATCAGGAATACAGGGAACATACCTAAACATAATAAAGGCAATTTACAGCAAGCCAACAGCCAACATCAAATTAAATGGAGAGAAACTCAAAGCAGTTCCACTAAAATCAGGAACGAGTCAAGGCTGTCCACTCTCCCCATACTTATTCAATATAGTACTTGAAGTTCTAGCCAGAGCAATAAGACAACATAAAGAGATCAAGCGGATACACATTGGAAAGGAAGATGTCAAGCTTTAGCTATTTGCAGATGACATGATAGTATACTTGAGTGACCCCAAAAATTCAACCAAGGAACTGACACAGCTTATAAACACCTTCAGCAACATAGCAGGATACAAGATCAACTCAAAAAAATCAGTAGCCCTCCTATAT
The DNA here is from genome assembly GCA_902168405.1 of Peromyscus aztecus. Lineage (NCBI taxonomy): Eukaryota > Metazoa > Chordata > Mammalia > Rodentia > Cricetidae > Peromyscus > Peromyscus aztecus. The sequence goes on along the minus strand of CABHPQ010158525.1, from coordinate 1,097 downwards.
ACAATTGACAAACAGGCTGAGAAGGAAATCAGAGATACATCACCCTTTACACTAGCCACAAATGACATAAAATACCTTGGGGTAACACTAACCAAGCAAGTGAAGGACCTATATGACAAGAACTTCAAGTCCCTGAAAAAAGAAATTGAAGAAGATGTCATAAAATGGAAAGATCTCCCATGCTCATGGATAGGCAGGACTAACATAGTAAAAATGGCAATTTTACCAAAAGCAATCTACAGAATCAATGCAATCCCCATCAAAATACCAACACAATTCTTCACAGGCCTGGAAAGAATAATACTCAACTTCATATGGAAAAACAAAAAACCCAGGATAGCCAAAAGAATCCTGTACAATAAAACCACCTCTGGAGGCATCACGATCCCTGACTTCATGCTCTACTATAGAGCTACAGTAATAAAACAGCTTGGTACTGGCATAAAAAGCGACATGTGGACCAATGGAATCGAACTGAAGACCCTGACATTAATCCGCACACTTATGAACATATAATTTTTGACAAAGAAGCCAAAACTGTACAATGGAAAAATGAAAGCATCTTCAACAAATGGTGCTGGCATAACTGGATATCAACATGTAGAAGGCTGCAAATAGACCCATATCTATCACCATGCACAAAACTTAAGTCCAAGTGGATCAAGGACCTCAACATAAATCCAGCTACTCTGAACCTGCTAGAAGAGAAAGTAGGAAGTAGTCTTGAATGCATTGGCATAGGAGATCATTTCCTAAATATAACACCAGTAGCACAGACACTGAGAGAAACAATCAATCAATGGGACCTCTTGAAACTGAGAAGCTTTTGTAGAGCAAAGGATACGGTCAACAAGGCAGAGCAACAGCCTACAGAATGGGAAAAAGTCTTCACCAACCCCACATCTGACAGAGGACTGATATCCAGAATATAAAAGGAACTCAAGAAATTAGACATCAAAATGCCCAACGGTCCAATTAAGAAATGGGCGATAGAACTAAACAGAGAATTCTCAACAGAGGAAATTCAAATGGCTGAAAGACATTTAAGGAATTGCTCAACATCCCTAATTATCAGGGAAATGCAAATCAAAACGACT
>CABHPQ010158524.1:0-19504 GCA_902168405.1 Peromyscus aztecus | reverse complement strand
CAAGAACCTTCTCCACCACTATGGGACTTTGCAAATTTTCGTAAAAGACCAAATAACACATCACTTTAGCCTTGAGGGCCTCATGTTTTCTGTCATGACTGCTCAGCTCCACCACTCCAGAAGGAAGGCAACCAGGATATTGCACAAATCCAGGAGCGTGGCCGATTCCGGTGTTTACAGATAAAAATTAAAATTTCACTTCGTCTCCATATGCCACACGATATTCTTCTCTTACCATTACCTAAACCCTTTAAAGACACAAAAACCAGTCCTAACCCAGGCCATGGGTTAGGCAGTGGTTCACAGTGCCCTGCTCTGTTCTATACAAATGCTCTTCTTTGATCTCAGATCTGTGTTTTTCTGCAGCCAAATGCCAACAAAATAGCCCATTGCTGGAAGATTCTCAGTAGTTGGCCATGTTGATGGTAAACTTAACTTTTATTTCATAAAGCAGAAAGCTATATAAAGAAAAGCATATCTTACAAGACTTATTTTCTTTCTAGTCATTTTCTATGGAAGTTTTGAGGCCTGAGCACCATTTTGTTTGTTTGGCTTTTTTTCTTCGTGAGTGGAGAATTTTCTTTTAATTAATTAAACTTGTTTCATTTATTTTACATACCGATTACAGTTTCCCCTCCCTCCTCTCCTCCTCGCCCCACCCCCACATCCCATCTACCTTCCTCCCCATCCACTCCTCCTCTATCAGGTCCTTTCAGAAAGGGGCAGGCCTCCCGTGGGTGTGAACAAAGCATGGCACATCAAGTTGAGGCAGGATTAAGCTCCTCCCTCTGCATCAAGGCTGGGGAGGTAATCCAGCAAGGGGAATAAGTTCCCCAAAGCCAGCTAAGCGCCCCAGGGACAGGTCATGATCTCACTGCTAGGAGCCTCAGTGTCAGACCAAGCTATACAACTGTCACACACATGCAGAGGGTCTAGGTCAGTCCCATGCAGGCTCCCTAAGTCCAGAACCCATGAGCTCCCATGGGCTCAGGTCAGCTCTCCCTGTGGGTTTCCTCATCATGACCTTGATACCACCCCCCCCCCCTCCCCCTCCCCCCCCCACCTCCCCGGTTCATACAATCCCTCCTCCCTTTCTTCAGCAGGACTCCCAGAGTTCAGCCGTGCTTGGCTGTGGATCTCTACATGTGCTGAGCACCATCTTGAATGGTCTCTAATGAGTTCGGCAATATAAGCCAAGGCTGTAATAAATGTCCATTATGAAAAGTCAATGAAACCCATGGAGTCTATAGATAGAGCGGAGGGACGAGAAAGACACGTCACCGCTCATGGACCATCTGTTCTCTTATTGGGTTGAGCAGCTGTCCTAACAATGACTTTCAAAACTTCCCATCCTGAATGAACTGGTCTCCTATCACAGAGGCAGAGAGATAGGAGAAACACTGGAATCAGAGTTCATCTTCTATAGGTGTACCTATACACAGAGGGAAGTATATACATATATAGGGAGTTCTTTTCTGCCTAGCTGTTAACTGTAGCTTTCTTTGTCATGAAAAATTGGTGTGACTCTCTCATGAGCATTGAAACTTACATAATTAATCATATTTTCCATGTTGCTATGGCACTAGGAAACTCAAGCCAAGTTCCTATCCCAATCACAGAAACTATGTATTTATCTTTTGGTTATATTGATAGTTTCCTCAGTCAAAGCTTTTATTGTTTTCCAACTATATTAATATATTTTTATATGCTTTTGTTAGAACAAAAGTGAGATACCAATCAGTTAACTCATTCATCTTAGCAGCCTGGTCTTTTTGTTCAAGCACACAGAAACAAGCATGTTAGTAACATATACAAAAAAGCGTCTTAGTAACATGGTCAGATCAAGATGAGCCAAACAAAAACTTCCTTTCAAACGTCCCCTTTCTCGAGACTTCCACTTCTCCATATGTGTCTGTTCTTCATCGGGCCATTAGCATTCTGTTGCCATGGCACTCATTATTTACACAAACAATAAGCAAGGGAAGAATTTCTGCCCATTTCCTGACAACTATTACTTAAGACTCTCAGGCCAAGCGCTTGGGAGTCCAACTCTGTGTACCAGAGATGGGGAGGCAGGATAAGCCCAAGCCGTTTACTCTGCATTTTGAAAGTGGAAGACTTACTTTTTTTTAATGCCTAGAAGAGTGAAATAAGCTAACGGTATCAGGTGATTTTTCTTACCCAACTAGCCAGCTGGTATTAATTGGGCATACAATATCATATAATATAATGTAAAATGAACCAACCAGATTGTGCATCACATTTTGACTCTTACCTTCTTATAAACAAGAAACAGATCTTTTTAATGGTCTTTTAGGGGTGTGTGTGTGTGTGTGTGTGTGTTACACATGTGTATATGGTATGGTCATGTGTGTGCCCCCCCCCCCTTCGTGGACACACACGCAAAGACCAGAGGAAGACACTGGGGGTGTCGTCTTCTACTGCTTTTTGATTTATTCCCTGACACAAGGTCTCTCACTGAACCAAAAGCTTTCCATTTAGGCTCGGCATGCTGGCCAGTGAGTTCCGAGGATCTGCCTGTGTCTACTCCCAAAAGCACGTGATTGCCAGCAAGTGCTCAGCCACTGCACTATCTCCTCAACCCAGGAAACAGATTTTTTTTTGTTTTGTTTTTGAGACAGGGTTTCTCTGTGTAGTTTTGGTTCCTGTCCTGGATCTTGCTCTGTAGACCAGCCTGGCCTCGAACTCACAGAGATCCGCCTGCCTCTGCCTCCCAAGTGCTGGGACTAACGGCGTGTGTCACCACCGCCCAGCCAGGAAACAGATTTTTAAACATTAGAGGAATATGTAGAGATGTAAGGGGTGCTCTGCAGGCGAGTATGTGAAGCGTTGGATCTTGCTGTATGGGTACACAGTAAAGTTATAATTCCAACAGTGTTGTCTGGAACCTAAGATAAATCAGGAAATAAGTTATCCTGCAATATCTTCCCAAATAAAACATATCTGCCTATCAGCAGGGTGTTTATTATACAGTGGTTTCTGTATAATAAGAGTTTAAAAAAAAACTTTTAAAGTGTACAGTAACTGTGTTTTTCCCTAGCTCACAGTGGTAGGTATGGGAGCAGAAAGAAGCGTATGGAGGTGTTGAACGGAGTGGGAAGAGCCAGCACAGAACTAGCTAGGTCGCCGGGCAGTGGTGGCGCACGCCTTTAATCCCAGCACTCGGGAGGCAGAGCCAGGCGGATCTCTGTGAGTTCGAGGCCAGCCTGGGCTACCAAGTGAGCTCCAGGAAAGGCACAAAGCTACACAGAGAAACCCTGTCTCGAGAAACAAAAAAAAAAAAAAAAGAACTAGCTAGGTCACTCTGGTCAGACTGTTCATTACACCTGAACTGCTTTTTACTGTATAAAATATGGGTTCTACAGTACACTTCTCAAGGTTGCCGAGAAAACAAACAACAACAACAATAACAAAATCCAGTGGAAGGGGGCTGTGCTTAGAATGTGGCCAAATAAAAGTGAGAAGATGGCTGGAGAGATGGCTCAGCAGTTAAGAGCACCGGCTGTTCTTCCAGAGGACCCAGGTTCAATTCCCGGCACCCACATGACAGTTTACAACTGTCTCTAACTTCAGGTCCAGATACCATGCATGCATGTGATGCACATACATACATACATACATACATACATACATACATACATACATACATATGCAAGCAAAACACCCACAACATGTAAAATGAAAATAATAAAAAACTTTTTAAAAATTAATAAACAGGAGAAGGACAGAATGACGGACTCCAGGAGTCTGACTCTGCTTCCATCTTTCACTCAGGCATGCCTGTGAGCAAGGCCCTCCCAGCCCTAGACGTCAGTGTGCGGGGAAACACGGCCACTTCTCTCATCTACCACGTGGAATTCCTGTGAAGAATAAACAGCGGCCACAAAACACTTAGCACATAATCGGCATGGAACATACATCTAACTGTCATTGACAATGTCTGACACATAGGAAGCGTTCGGCTGACCGTCGCCATCGCTAACAGAATGGACTCCAGTGAGAAAGGACTAGGGTCCCAAGCCTCACAGGTATAAAGCTCTTTGGCATCATTCAGCATTCGTTCCATTCCTAAGTAGGACAATTCACGCCCTTCTGCCCTGGAGGCAGAGCCCGGTCTGTAACGCAGGGCTTTGGCCTTCCAGTCCTCCATGTTGGGTTAGGAACCGCACTGCACTGCTGGTCCTTCTACCTCCAGGAATGGTGGGGTCATTATGGAAACCTGTTCCTCACGGCTATGTTCAGAACGGGAAAAAGCTGGGAAAAGATTCAAGCATTGGGCTAGGTGGGGGCTGCCACTGGTGACGAGGCACAACTCCACATTGTTCTTCATCCATAGAACGTGTGTCTGGAAGGCATCTATATTTCATTTTTTTGTGAAACTGGCCGAAGGTCTGTAAATCAAAAATATAACCACAGGAAATCAGAATGACATCGGGGAATTACAGACTGATCAATTATACTTTGGGATAGGGCCAGGGCATGGCGTCATTAATCAAATAAAAGACCCTGATTTTTCTTTTTAATATGAGAAAATTTACTAGGGTCTTTAGAGGTTTTTCTGGATAGTGACACAGAAGTTCTCAAACAAGAGTCTCATGAACGGGATTTTTTTTTTTTAAATGAGTATTGTGATCTTTGCTAAAATATTTTAAAGGGGAATATTATCCCAAGTGTTTAGTTCAGTATACATTTCAAATGCAGAATAGAAACAAGAGGGTAAGTGGATGATCACAGAGATGATCCAAGCATTGTGAGAGTTTGTTTATTCATGCTCTATAGCACAGGCCTCAAACAGAAGGTAGCCGTAAATAGGAGAAATATAACGTCTTACAAGTGGCCAAAGTTGTGGTCACCGTCCACTGACAGCTCATTAGGGCTAGACAGCACACTGAGTTCACCCTGTGTGCCTCTGTTCCTCACAATTAATTGATTCCATGCTATTATGGTGCCATTTCACAGATATGGAAGCAGAAGTCCGAGGAAGGATGCGAGAGACATTAACACCTTCACCAGAGCAGCGAGCATCACCAACTGCTTGGGAATACACCCCATGCCCCAGGCAGAAGAAGCCTAGTTACTCTGTTCACATAGCTCAGTTAAGCCTGGCCACAGCCTCGTGAGGTTGGTGCTGAAGTTACTCCTCACTTTACTGCATAAGACTGAGACAAGGTGACCCAAGATCACCTAACGGAAGTAGCTCTGCAGGATGATGGAGCTCCACACTTAACCCCTAAGACTATCGCAAGCAAAGGAAGACAAATGCCGAACAGTCTCCTTTGAATGTGGAATCTGAAAGAGCTCACAAAGTTCAGAGTGGCCTAGCAGTGGGCACAGACGTGAGGAGGACAGGACCCAACCAGGATGGTGCTGGTCAGAGGGCACGAGGTGTCACTTAGACTGGAGGAGCCAGCGAGCTCCTGCATGGTGCGATGATGGCTGTGAGTAATCGCGATACATGCTTCAAGTTGGCTGAGTCAGTTTCAAATGTTCCCACCTCTAAATGGCAAGGGTGCGAGGTGATGTACAGATTCATTCGCCTGGCAGTCACCCTACATCATAACATCGCACTGTACTCCACGAATAACCTACAATTATGTGCTAGTTAAAACAAAGGAGAAAAAGAACAGCCTGAAACAGCAAGTGCAAAGACAGTCCCCATTTGCAAACCTTTGGTTCTGTAGTAGTGGAGACCCAAGCTAACAGGGAGATCTCTGGGGTGGGAGTGGGGAAGGGGCTGCCTTGGCAGTTGCTGAGGAACCAGACATGGAGCTGAGCTAGAGGTACCTAGAGCCGACTTTAAGACGGTGATATTTGCTGTGTTGTATTACTGCTCACTCCAATACAGGGCTGTCATCTTTCACAGCAGAAGCAATATGCTCACTGCCTGCAACAACATGCTAAACAGAGCAGTAAACCAGGAGAGAAGAGGGAGGTTTATGTGGCTGAAAGACTCAGGAGCAGGGAATGAATGAAGGGGTTAAAGAGAAGAAGAAAGTGGAGATTAAAAAAAAAAAAAATTACCAGAAATACATCAATTCCATTCCACAGGCAGACAAGCCTAACACAGTATAAAGCAGGCTCATGGGGATTGTTCTCATTAGAAAACATAGCTACTGGCCCTGAGACGGCTCAGTCACACACCACATGATGCACAAGCATGAGGGTCCATGTTCCATCCTTCAGAACACATATTAAAAAAGCACATACCATAATCCCAGTGCTGGGGAACCAGAGACACCAAGTTCCCTGAGGCTTGCGAGCAAGCAAGCCTAGCTGATTTGGCAAGCGCTTGGTTCAGAGAGAGATCCTGCTTCAAAAAAATAAGGTAGCAAATGACTGAGATATACACTGTCAGCCTGTGCTCTCTACAAACACGTACATGCCCATGTGCATCTGCACATATGCATGTGTGCTCACACCTGTGTGCACACCCCACACACAAACAATACATGTGTGAGGGTATCTTTGTACATGGAAAGCAGTCTTTATTTGCAAATATTAAGTAAATGTCCATTAGAAGTCTGTGTGACACAGCCTGGACTGTATTGATGGGTAAACAGCAAAGCCAGTCAGAAACAATAAATCATTTTGCTAATGGTTAATATTTCATGCTTGCAAACTGAACCAACTTAAAAACCTGAACGATGGCCCAAAACATCTAAAACATCAAATAAGCATAACATGTAATGAATATATTACTGGATATATTATTTTTTTTCCTCTAACTGTTTAAAAGTATAAGCTCTCCGTTTACCTAACTTTGGAAAGTCAAACCTGTGCCTTATTCTAGTGAATTCTTTTCTGACCATGCATGAGAGATGATCGCTCATTGGCTTAGTGACTAAAAGGCCATTAAACATAACAATGGAGAACTCAACGACTACAAGCCAAGATAGAACAGCTTCTTCTCAAGACTGTATGTAAGCAAGTGGCTGCTGGTCAAGGCCAAGACTGGGATTATAGTCAGATATAATGGTAGCTACACCATCACTCTTGCTATGGCCTTCTCCTAGAGTTCTTTGTTTTCTATCCCCAGTGATAATTGTCCATCATTTTCCATAGCTACTCTCTTCTCATGCTGACAAACAGGAAAAACAAAACAAAACACCACTCAACTTCTTTCTTATAGAATGTGTTCCCCGCCACCCCTAGGAGATTCAGAACTCAAAGGGCCTTGATGCTTTTTATCAATGCCATTCAGTGTCAAGGACAGGAAATAACAATATTTTTTCTTTTCTGACTCAAATACAATAGCCCTTTGTGAAGCTGCTAAAAAACTAGAAATAGAAAATTTGAGAAATATTTCAGGTGAGAGATATTCATCAACATATTCCATTTTGCTTAAAATATCTCCAAGCTTTTCTTAGCATTCCAGCTCACACAGCACTGAACTTCAGCATGATTAATCTGTTTCACTCTTGTAGTGGAAGGAACTCTGAGGTCATCACAAGGGAGATAGCAGGGAGCTGTCCTATGGGACTGAAGTCCCTGTAGGCATGTGTCAACTCAGAGGGTTGTTTTCAGAATGGAGACAGGACATGTGGGAAAGGGAAGAGAAAAAAATGCAAATCACTGCATCCTCGTTACCTGGCAACCGGAGTTTAGATCAAGGACCCAGGAGGTAACTTAGGCAAGCTGGAGAGTCCCTGAAGACTAAGCCTATGACAGCAAAGTGCAGGTGTTCTCATCTGCTGCCCAGCACAGATAAACGAGGCCCTTAGTTTGGGAAGCTTGACCGTGTTGGTGTCAGTGGGCCTGACCTAGCAACTGCAGATGAAAGAGACCAACAGAAGGTGTGTGGTGTCTAGGGTGGGCTCAGACATTACAGATCCAGTGAAGGAAAGACACACAGAGAGATACGCATGATGGAAACAGGGCTTTGGGGAACAGGGTGAACTTGGTAATGGAAAGCTAGGGAGCTGCAGGGCACCAGAGGCTCCTCCTGGCCTCCTTCCTTAATGGCTTCTCCTTGCCACACCAGTCCCCCGGGCTCAACTCCTCCCTTCAACGGGAGAAAAGTAGATGACAGCCAAGTCTGCTTCAAGTCCTGCCAAGAAAAACTTTGCAGGGTTAAGAACACACACAAAAAAGCTTTAAATATCACACTACTGTGGTTTCCAGGGCACACATACACACAGGGAAGGTTGCTTTTATTCAAAGAGTTCAAGAATGTTCACAGTCTATCAAGGAGCTACTATGTCCTCCGGCTCCTTCATCAGCTGGATCTGTTCTCCAAAGGGCTGGAGATTTATTTCAGGGCAGCCGACGTTTCAGTTGGTCCATTAGAACCCAAAGCATAGCATGAGAAGCCTCCAGCATAATCACAGGCCCATGGCTGAGCAGGCTTGGGGGACATGGGTGGGCAGTCAGGAAAACAACACTAGTTCACTGTGTTACCTGAACAGGGAAGTGTACCCACAGGACACAAGGTTGAATTCCAAACAAAACTAGAAATGTAAATATCTGAAGAAAAATGGTTTCTACGATGATGAGTTTGTTGACATGCCCCGAAAATCTGTCACCCATACATGCAAAAGAAAGGTGTGTGTATGGGGCGGGGGGGGGGGGGGGGGGACTAACCAGGACTTGTGAAATGTCAGTGATAAAAATTAATCTCAAAATGAACGCATGCCACACACTTTCTAGAAAGGTGCAGACAGGTATCTTTCATCATCATCATCGTCATCATCATCATCATTACCACAGCCCAACAGCTAAGATACCAGGATCCCAAATGGCAGTATTGCTCTGAGGGTAAGAGGCCTAACAGAGGATCTGAGATCTGGATGGGGGAATTAAGACGGTGACAACATCCCTTCGTTGTTGTTCAATCAACCATGTTCATAAAGGAGATGCGACGACTATGAAGGTACACATCACTGTGCAGTACCACACACTAGCCTTCATGCCGGTGCTCAAGGAAAAAGGAAAAGCTTCTTTCTGAAGCACTTATCTAATTATCCTTTATCAATAAAAACTCAGGAGTCAGATATCGGGTTAAGAACCTGAATGATCAGAGAAACAACCGAGGAGCGACCAGTGACCTCCTCCTCTCTCTCTCTCTCTCTTCTTCCTCCATCAAAATAGGGCTGAGAATCTTTCTAAACTCCGCCCTACTACTTCCTGTGTCTATCTGTCCTCAGTCCTCCAGAACCTCCATGGCTAACTGGGGTCAGCTAGTAGGTCGCTCCACCCTCTGAATCAAAGTAAACTTTATTGGCAGTCTCAGGAGTGTCAGAGTGCGAACAAAATATCCCACAACATATCATTCAATTCAGGGTGAGGAAAGCAGAATTGAACTTTAGCTGTCATGTGTACTGAACCTGTTGATTTCATGAAAAACCCAACTTTCTAGTTCAGATGCAAAACATTTTCTCTATAGAAGCACAAAGAAGACCTCAATACATCCAAATGTAATTCACCCTTTCCCTGCAGAATCACCATGGTGGCCGGGACCCCGTACTCATATCCTGAAAACTGGGGGTGGAGGGTTAGGGGTGTCTTCAGGCCCTCACCGCTGCTCAGTACAGTGGGGCTCAGATCTACATGCTCTCCATACCACCCCACTTCCACTTTGGACAAACCAACTGCACCCCTGAGTTTCTCCACAAATTTCCTCCCAACGAGGTCCCGCCATTTGAGGGCAACAACAGATTCTGTGTGCTTGGCCGAGATGCCGTTGGGCGCCTATTGTGTGAGCAAGGAGGAACAGTGGGGAAGTAATCCAGTGACAGCCGCTCACACGGTGCAATGGGTGAGCTTTGCCAAGGGTAACATCCTTCCTCCCGCCACTCAGGAACACCTGGGTGTTCCCCACCTTGGACATCATGCACAACACCAAACAAGCCACTGAAAATGCAAAGGAGGAGATGAGGTGGCTTCTGGGGCTGCTGGACACACTTGAAGATAAGGACTTTTCTGGCAGTAATGAGTGACACTGGCTGATATCACAATTGTGTGCACCCTGCGGTGGCTCTAGAAACAGGTCTTAGAGGCTCCTTTTTGCTAGACCTTCCCCAATACCAGCTGCACTTGCCAGCCCTAGTTCATGGCTGTCATGGGGAGGGGGTGAAGCTGTGTGAAAAGATGGCCCAGTCTGACACTAAGAAGTCTGCAGAGAGCCAGCCTCAAAAGGATACCCCAAGGAAAGAAAAGAGTTCATGGGAGAGAAGAAGAAATCCCAGGCTAAGGGGAAAAAAGAAAAAAGGCAGCTGCCACGGCTCCTGAAGAGGAGATGCACGAATGTGAGCAGGAACTGGAGCAGGAACTGGCTGCTGCTGAGCCCAAGGCCAAGGGCCCCTTCACTCACCTGCCCAAGAGTATCTTTGTGTTGGATGAGTTTAAGCATAAGTGCTCCAACGAGACCATTCTCTCTGTGGCTCTGCCATATTTTGGGGTGCACTTTAGTAAGGATGGCTGGTTCCTGTGGTATCCTGAGTTCTGCTTCCCTAAAGTGCTTGCCCAGACCTTCATGAGTTGTAGCCTCACCACAGGAACGTACCAGAGATTGTACAAACGGGGGAAGAATGCCTTTGCTATTGCTATCCTCTTTGGAACCAACGACACCAGATCCATTTCTGGTGTTTGGATCTACAGAAGCCAAGAGCATGCCTCTCCCCTGAGTTTAGATTGGCAGGTGGACTTAAGAGTCATATACATGGTGGAAACTGGGTCCTTATAGCTAGGAAACCTAGACTCTGGTTTGTGAGTACTTTTCCTGGGACATCGAAGAAAACAAACACATAATTCATGGATTTTTTTATCTTTATAGTTACATACACAATTAGAGATCAACATATTTCTATTAAAAGATAGTGCATGCATGTTTATAATCAAAACTAAATATCATTAGACATTCTGAGTCCTGAGGTTGACCAGCTGTCCTGGGAACACTCACCAGAGAAGAAAGTGCTGGATCTGCCTAAGGAATTGACATCTAAATCTCTTAGGCATAGTTTCATGTTATTTTCTCCTTCACACATTTGATGCAATTAGCTTTCATCAAATCAAGATATTCATCACCCCCAAAGCCCACACTGGTGATAACAGAGCCTCATTATTTCTTGAGAGTCAATGGATCCCTTGGCCATTACACGTGGTAATTGGTAATAGGTAATTCTTCAGGACTATTACAAAAAGGAGTCCATAATTTCTTTTGCTCTGGTTTTCACTGTGGGAGGATTTCTCTATAGAAGCACTGCATAGTAGGTTTTTCTTCCCTACTGTTAATACTGAGGCTGATGTAAGACACTCCCACTCATGGAAACACGCAGAGCAGTATCCCTCACAGTGAGAGAGAATGTGAGCCCTATGATGGAGCGATGTCTGCAAATGATGGGGTGAGAAAAGTCCTGTGTGTATTTATTTTAAGGCAACAGAACAGGGTCAATGTCAGAAAACAGCAGGGGTATTTAAGGGGCAAGGAGGGAAAGGGACAGGTCAGCTTTTCCTTCCTTTCTTCTCTCTTTCCCCTCTTTCCTCCCTCTCGCCTCCCTTCTCTTCTTTCTCCCTTCTTTACCATTTCTCACTTTCCTTTCTTACCTGTCTACTCAGATCACTTAGGTATTTTTTTCCTTCCTAAAAGTCATTACTAGATAAGTAGGTAGGAAGATGGGGGGGGAGAGCAGGGGGCGATATAAGTCTGTAAATGTGTAAGGACTTAATTGCCTTGATTGAATAATTTGGGCCCAGAAGCTTCCTACCATCAGTACCAAATATGTAGATGTAAACATGTCCAAGAATATCCTGTTTTCCCATATTTCTAACTGAAAATGTAGAAGCAGCAGTGTGGGTAAAAAAATCAATACATTGGAAACTTCTAGGCTGGTTAGATTTCTAAGAGTATAAAATTGAACCCAAACAGGAAGATGAAATAAGACTCTATCAAAAATGATTCCAGCAGAATCAGGGCTGGAGTGAAAAATCCCAGGACATATAACGAGGGCAGAGTGATTGAACCAGAGCTGTCCTCTGGCCCAGAGAAGTCAAGAAGAAGCCAGGGAAAGCAGAGCAATTCCAGGCCACTGCTCATCCCCCAAGTATGGCTGAGGTCAGGGTCTCCGAGGTCAGGCCTGGGTTCAGCCCTTGGAGAGGCGGGAAACCACAACTGCAACTTTTCAAGATGTACTCTTTATGGTATTTGCAGGAACAGCCAACAACAGCCAGAGGGCTGTTTACCAACAGCATTCTCCAGCACCTCCCTCAGAAATGACTGCTGAAATTCCTGCCAACACTTACATGGGAACCAAAGAGAGGAGACTGAGTGTAGCCATGTAAAACATGCCCCAGTCATTTCGTAACCTCCAGCTCCGTGCAGATGGCTGCTGTGGAAGAAATGACTGCTTACAGAATGGAGCCCAGAAATCCATCCAGCCTTCGGAAAGAAAGCAAGAGTGAAAATTAACCACCATGCTCTGGAACTTAGAGCTCTCTGATGTCTAGGAATAAAACATTCACAAAGGAGAGGAAATGGGGTCAAGGGCAAGTACAGGTCATTGTTGAAGGCGGTCAATGTCAAAAAGGGCATGCCATATTAAAGTAGATGTTCTACAGACTGGAGAAGCCAGATAGAAATTAGTATATCTCCATATACCCAAGAGATGTGGGGCTCTGGGCTCTGGAAGGAACCAAACACAAGCTCAATTGCCAAGACAGTACCAGAAGCCATGGAAGCTGGCTTTCATCAAGTCATCTGTTCAAAGCTGGGCCTTAGGAGTCTTGGGACCCTTGGGACCCATTATCTGGGGCTCATCCTTGTCTCTCCTTTATAGCGATATTCAGAACAATTTGGTATGCCACTCTACACATAGACAACCCTCCCTGCATCACCCTACAGCCTAAGAATGAGTACAGAAACACTGTTCTTCTGTATCTACTGGACATCCCTTTTGAAAGCATCGGGAAAAGGGACATGGAGCTGAGTTTCTTGGTCTTGACTAGTTGGTGGCACCCTGCAGTCTGCTACAACCTGCAGGGTTTAGACAGCAGCACCCATTGGGGTAAGACCAGAGGTGACTGGTTCTAGCACTGACCACCTGACATGGTTTAGTACCTGGATGGGGTAGAAGGGCAGTCAGTATTCAGGAAGATTAGAATCCTCTCTCTCTCTCTCTCTCTCTCTCTCTCTCTCTCTCTCTCTCTCTCCCCTCTCCTCTCTCATGCATGCACACTTGCACACTCACCACACCCACACACTCAATGCATGTACACTCACACATGCACTAACACTCACACACATACCACATATTCACTCACACACACACCCCCACACACACTTAACCTTCAGAGATAAAATCTCAAAGAATTCCAAATTCATCTCATTGACCAGTCCTCCTCCGTCACCTCTTCTTCCTCCCCTTACTTCTCTCCTCTCCCTCTTATTCCTCCATCTTCTCCTTTTACTTTCCTTTCTTCTTTTCCTGCTCTTGCAGGAAAACCAGTAGGGCAGTTATCAAGCCCATTTTACAGGCAAGTAAACACAGGCTTCAAAGGATTAAGGAATCTGCCAGAATACACAGCCACGAAGCTGAAAATTCAGGGTTTCAGATTACCAGCTCACTGTATAGAATACCAGCTGCCAACAAAACATACCACCACCTTCTGAAAGACAGAGTTTGAAGGCTGGGGTTATGAGGAATGAATTCTGTTCACTCAGCAAATATCTACCGTCTACCAGGTGCTAAAAATGCCCCAACTGGCACGAGCTTTGGCCCTAGGTAGCTACATTCTCCTGCTTCTCTGGTTACGTGTCTTATCATCAAAAGACGAGGCTGCTGAATATGCTATTCAAGCGAGCCCAGAAAGCAGCTCCTCTTCCATGTCTTTGGAGGAAACATTTGGTGACATGCAAAGAGGCCGGAGGGATGGCTATTAAGGAACACAGGGAAATGTACAGCATGGAGTCAGGAGGAGGGAGAAACAAATATGGCGGCCGTTGTGTGTCTTCCTTCCCAGTCAAGTAGGAAGAGCTGAAAGAGTGGTGTATTCTTGTCCCTTCTCTACCTGAGGAAGCTGGGAGAGTTATAGCCATCCCTAACACTCAACACACCTGCAGAGAAAGCAAGTTGCAGAGTGTGGCTCGCACCCCTAGGCAGACTCCCCGGGTCCCAGGCAGCTGCGGAGACTTGTAGCCTCTGGTAGTCCCCACTTACACAGTGCAGAACAATCCCCTTCTCCCCCGGCTGCTGCTGAATCAGCCAGGCTGGGATGCTCCAGTGAGAACAGTTAGACTCTAGAGATATTTGGTTTACTCGGCACCATGAAGGAAATCACAGTAGTTCAGGGAGAGAATAAAAATGGGGAGTTGGCAGAAGAAAGGTGATGAAAATAGATTTTCCAACCCTACGAAGATGAATCATTTTGCCACGGGGATTCGTGAAGCGGTTTCAATTTGGTTTTCGATCCAGCCCCATAAATTTGATGAAGGGATATTTCCTTGCCTTGGCAACCAGTGCCATGAAGTGTTCATTCAGTCTTCAGATAGCTTTGACGGGACTTGATTAGAAGATTGCTCAAGAATAACCTCCAGTCCTTTCTCTGCCAGCTACAAATATGGACTGTGATGGACAAGGACCAACGAGTGAGGCTGGTTATCCAGCCCTTGAATCCAGAACCACTGCCTCTTCCTCCCGGCTCGCTTTTCTCCCTGATTATTTCCCTCTTTGTTGTCAGAAAAGGAGATTTTTCACAGTGCAAAGGGGGTAGAGCAGAGCTTGAGAGAGGTCCCAGGTGAGAGGTCTCTCTGTGGCACCAGGTGCTGTCACAGCAGGGTTGCTTCTCATTCACAAAATTCTTAACATTCTCTTGAGTTTGACAAATTAATATATCTTTGCCTTTAGCTACATACCCATAAAGGAAAAGACAATATTCTGCTTAGTGGATAAAGCCTATTTAAAGCAACTGTTGGTGGGGAGGGGGTGTAAAAAGTAAAAATCCCTATCAAAGGCTAAGTGATAGGAAATTGATTCTGGAATTACTTTAGCTCATAAAAAGTAATGTTTTAAACTAAACGTAAAAATCCGCATAGCCTCCTTCCTTCTCCCCAGAACATCCATCATATACACTTTCCAATAACGGATCTTACTCACCCCAGCATGTCCTCACACTCTGCACTGAGCTCCAGCAGACTCACACAGAGATTGGAGGTGCATCACCCCTCGTGTGAGCCCCTCACAGCAGCCCAGATGCCCCTACATTCTCCTGCTCAGCAAGAGCCTCACTACCACAGAGCCAAGCTTGGGGCAGAGCAGGCTGCAAGAGCTGAAATGCTGATGCAGGGAAGGAAGATGAAGTGCTAGGGAGCCGATTGCCACATCTATTGGGAAGGGAGGCGGGGATTCCGCTCCCTCAGAGGCAGAGGAGGAAGTGTCCCCAGACCCCCAGAGACCCAGATACCACAGCGCAAAACAACATGATGACAGCCTCCGGGCGGCACACAGTAGGCTTGCAGTACTGCCAGCCATTCTGGGACTGGACTGAAGGAAGTGTGACTCAGGGCACAAGGCTCAAGTTCCAACTCAGAGACAAACCAGCTGCAGGGGTCTTCTGAGTCTCAGTTTCCCCATTTATAAAATAATAGTGCTCTGAAACAGTTAGATGGCCCCTAGTCTTGCAACCATGAAAACAAACACAAGCCTAATAAATAAATAAGCACTGCTATGGTTTACCGGAAACATACTACATACCATTCACCATCATCTTACACATTTAATGTGTGCCAGCTTGCTTGGTCCCACAATGCTAAGATGAGATTTATTAGCTCCATTTTATAGATGAGGAAACTATCACATGCACTCTGTGAATCCCCATGAACGTAAAAGATCATCATATCCATTCAGTGTTTTGAATTTAAATGGTAGCATTTAATCTCTGTGCTTGAAATTGAGATGACATCTGAGAATGGAATCCAGCGCTGTTGGGTGATTAATGTGTTTACAGTCTCTGCTGGTGTAACTCTGAGATACCAGTATTTACGGTTATAGCCGCTCATGCTACTGCGGAATCCATTTCCCACCTGTTGGTTTTTATTAAAACTCCATAAAGGGCATGAAATATTTCTTTGTGCAGATTCTAAAAACAGGGTCCTGAAATATGTGAGCAGAAATACCGCGTATGGATTTACTGTTTGGAATTTTCAGGTGCTATAAAACACAGTGTTTACAACCAATCCATCACTTATAAAAGTTTATTAGATTGATAGGCCAGCAGAGTCCCTGGCATCCTGCTATTCATTGACACCAATAGATCATCTAGTAGGCTGGCTTTTAACATTTATTAATAACTTCTGCGTTCCCTGGCCCTTCCCATTATGTTTCCTCCCATTATGACCTCCTTTATCGTTCCTGTCACTTATTCTAGTTTTTTTAAGTAAAATATTTACTTGAGGAGAGTTTTTAAATTTACAGAAAATTCGCAAAAATAAAAGAGTTTCAGTACAACCAAGACCCTGGATCTCAATGCTTGGGATCACCCGTAACCATCGCTGAACAGATGCATGCAGAGTGCTGTGAACCAAACTGTGTTTCACTCCTATGGCCTTCATTTTTTTCCCCCAATGTTCTTTTCCAGCTCTTTGATACCATCTAGGATAGCACAATACATTGTCAGCGTGTCCCCATAACTTCCCAGGAGTTACCTTGTTTCTGAAACTTGCCTGTTGTTTTTTTTTTTGTAATGACCTTGGCAATTGTGAAAAGCTCTGGCCGGGTACTTTCTACAATGTTTTCCACTTGACTTTGCTATTTTTCCCCTCATGCTTAGCCATGTGAGGAGGGCCATAAAGGTTAAGTACTATTTTTACAACACTTGTATCATCCACACTGCTTTTATTTTACGTTTTCAGGGTTGGTTTTTCATTTTATGTGTGGGTGGGGGGTGGCTGTCTCACTGTGTTTTCCAGGCTGGTCTTGAACTCCTGGCTTCAAGTGATCGTCCACTCCTTGAGTAACAGAGACTATAGGTCTGTGCCACCATGCCTATTAGGCACCATATTTTTAAAAGCTTTATATTTAAGTTGAACAGCAGCTTTATGGTAAGAAAAATTGAACTTTGAAAAAAAAAAGTTAAATAGTGAGGCCTTTACTTGGTTACCCTGTAGTTTACATGGTTGAGAAGATAAGAGAGAAACTAAGGCTCACATCCATTTTTAGATGAGTGTGGAACCCTTAAGCTTCTAGCGGGAAGCCAGTTAATTACCAGATAGGTGTCTAGCAATTCTTTTGAAAGGCTTGCCAAGACAAACTTCCTACAAAAACAGTCTCAGAGGAAGACGTACTGGAAGAGCAATGTTATTTCAGCCAAGTATGGCCTACTGGTTCGTCTGATGCCTTCAAGCGGGTAGGGACACTGTTTTTTTTTTCCTTGTCAAACTGTAGAACACCCATGAGCTCAAGTTGGGAGTCCACGGCAAGAACTAGTTCTTTATGTAAGCTGTGACTATGAAAAACAGGTAAGACTCAGACCAGAACATGTGTTCCTGCTCTTATATATTTTTCCTCACAGGTCCTAATTAAAGGTTTTATTCCCAAGGGGGGAAAGCAAGGAAGTGATGTAATGTCACAGGCTGCCGAACTCGGCCCAGTGAAAGATAAGGGAAAATAACTGGGCTCTTTCTTCAAAGAAAGGTTTGTTTTCTCTTCCCCCAGAGACAGGAAGAAGAAAAAAAACCCAAGGAAAGGATAAAAAAGCTTACTGAATTCCTATATTTAACTCCCATCTTTGCAGAGACACAAAATGATGGTGGAAAGAAGTTTGGAAAATAATTTATAGTGTATGAAGAGGTAATTAGACTCCAGCAAGCGACTCTAGTCATTCACGGCACGTGTGAGTAAGAATTTAGGTGGCTGGCTGGCTTATTCAACAGGGTTGAATTGTACCCTAACCCCTATAACTCAGAATCTGACTGTATTTGACTGTAAAGAGGTCATTAAGTTATAGGAGATCATCTCGGTGAAACCTAAGCCAAGCTGTGATGACGTCCTCATAAAAAGTGGAAATGCAGACACAGACAAGCATGGAACAGTGCAAAAGATGGCCACCTCTACAGTAAAGAAAAAAGGCTCAGAAGAAACCAGGGCTCATGGAGCCTGGATCTTGGACTTTCACGTTCCTCCAGAATTTTGAGAAAACACATTTCTGTTGCTCAAGCTGCCCAGGGTATGGCACTTGTTACAGTAGCAGAGCAAACCGACAGGCTCCCCTGGCACTAACAGTCAAGGTCAAGGGGTAGGAGAAAGGCTCAGAGCGTGAGCCCGGTGGGGATTACCTAACAAGCTGTCATCCGTTAGACAAAGGACTTTCAAAGTTTCCATCCGTCATGATTTCAAATCTAACTCCAACAATTAATGACTCCTCCTGTGGCTTCAAGTCCCTTTCGTCTCTCTCCTCTTCCTTGAGTCCTTTCAGTACTGACCAAACACACCAAGACTACAATTGGGGGTGGGGAGAAATTCAAAGTTTGCGATTCTAGGACAAGAAATTATTTGTTCTTGTCCATACTTAAACATAAAGATTTAATGCCAAAATTTTTCATTCATTAACTGAGTCCAAATTTTGTCGTTTTCCCCGAGTTTCAACCCAGTATGTTCTTTACTCTGCCAAACAGCTGCTCATGACCATCTCTTAGAGATAGCCAAGTCAGTACATCCAAAACAGAATTGATCTTTGCTCTTGGAACCCATTTCTCATTCCCCTGCTCCCACGATCCCTATTAATGGCATTAGCATCCCTCCAAGTTGCTCAGGTCCAAAACATGGATGTCATCTTCCTAGCGTTATTTATTGTGTTTTACCAAGTCCAACACGTACATATTTTTAACATCTGAAATAAAGCTGCATCTTTCCATTGCTGGTGCCTTAGCATTGTGTCATAATTGAATTGGCAGGTGGTTTTTATTAGCTAGGCTATTAAAAACTGTATGTCTTACAAAATGATGGCTTATTGCATCTGGAGACAAATTCTATCTTCTCATGTCCATTCCTCCTGGCCTTCATCTAGGCTTAGACGTGTGTCATCTCTCATTTGGATTTCTTGTCTCCTACTCAACTGATTTAATTCCTCGTTTCTTTCCATCACAGCCTCCCCACACTGTTAGTGTTTAAATCTGAGGTGTCTTCCCAGAGCTCATGTGTTAAAAGCTTGGCCCCCAGCACAGCAATGTTGAGAGGTGGGACCCTGAGAGGCGACTGGATCATGAGGATGAGAACTTAGACACTGATGAAGTCACAGCTGAATAGGTTAATGAGCGGCAAGAAAGTGGGAGGAGACAGGTCACCAGAGCTGTGGTATTGAAGGGTATGTTTTCTCCAGTCTTTTCTCTGCCTGTTTGGTTCCTGACTGCCATGAGGAGAGGAGTCTCTTCTGCTACACACTCCTACTTCCAGAACCCCCTGCCTCCTGGCAAGCCCAAAGCAACAGAGTCAGCTGACCATGGACTTCAATCTGTAAAAATGAACCACAAAAAACCCTTTTCCCTGTAGGTTTATCT
>CABHPQ010158523.1:0-21084 GCA_902168405.1 Peromyscus aztecus | reverse complement strand
TGTGTGTGTGTATCTGAATGTGTGTCTGTGTGTGTTGAGGCAGGATCTCGTGTATACCAGGGTAGCCCTGATCTCTCTGTGTAGTCCAGGATAGAAGGATGACCTTGAACTCCTGACTCTCTTGCCTCCACTTCCCCAGGGCTGGGACTGCAGGTTTATGGCCCACCAGGCCTGGTTTATGCAGTGTGGGGATGGAGCCCCGGGCTTCATGCATGTTAGGCCAGCACCCTACGAGCTGAGCTGTGTCTCCAGCCCCTGTCTTCGCTATCAAAAAGAACGTCATACCATCTATTACATAGTCATCAGCCAGGAAAGGAACATCTCGAACCCTAGCCTTTGCTCTCTCGGTCTTTCCTGTTACTGGTGCTGGCCAGTTCTCAGCCTTGATTCACATGCAGGGCTGAGCTCAGGGTGTCTGTTGGTGACTCCTGTGGGGTCAGCACTGTATGCTGTGGTTTGGGAGGCCTCAGACCAGCAGTGATCAGACCTTGTCTGAAGGGAGCTTTTGTTCAAGGTCATGTGAAGAGTCTGTTCTTTCCTTAACCATGTGAGTTAAGGGGATCATGGCAATCAAACTCATGTCACCAAGCTTGGTGGCGATTGCCTTTACCCACTGAGCTGTCTCCACAGCCCTGTTCTGTTTCTTTGAAAACAAGGTCTCACATAGCCTGGGCTGCTGCAAATTTGCTGTGTAGTCAAGGGTGATCTTAAACATTTGACCCACCTGCTGTCACCTCCAGAGTGCCGGACTCCAGGAGTGAACCACCACACAAGTTCATGTGGTGTGGGGCATGGAGTCCAGGCCTTGCTGTAAGCTAGGGAAGCGCTCTAGCCAGTGAGCTGTATCTTCAGGATCTTTGGCAGGAAAGGCCAGGTCCTTGGGTGGGAACGTGGGGCAAGGGTTTCTCTCCCACACATTCCCTACAGAGGTCAACAATTGAAAAATAACAATAACTTTTTAAATGTTGGTTTTAAATTATGTGTGTGAGGGATATGTGCTTATAAACGTCAGTTCCCTTGGAGGCGGGAGGCATCTGCTTTCCCTGGGGCTGGAGTTACAGACCCTGGTGTGGGTGCTGGCAGGGGAACTGGGGTCCTCTGCAGTAGTAAGTGTTCTTAACAGAGTCACTTCTCCAGCCCAGGATGACTTTTTTTTTTTTTTTTTTTTTTTTTAAAGAACCATAATTTTGAAAGCATCCCATCATACTCCCACACACTCAAGTCACCTCTGGTAGCACAAAATCAGGAAGACGCCATCTTGGTTACACTACCTCCCAGGTTTCTAGTCAGGGCCCCGTTCACTATCTAGGGATTAGATTGCCGAGTCCTCCTCCCCACGTAGGAATCGTTGCTCAAAGGAGCAACAGCGAAGTCCCAAGCCCTTTCTACCTGCCTCTGTTCTAAAGCCTTTCTCCTCTTAAGGGCTAAATTCTCTTCCCAAATGTTGGTTGTTGAGCTCACAGCTTATTCCAGGTAGTCATTGGTTGGCCTTACAAGATCCCTTCAAAGAGGAACACGATTAGTCACTCTAATGGACAGTTCTTATCAGGTCATTTTCCTCAAAGACTCTAGCTGGGCAATGCCTGGCAGCTTGGGTGGTGCCAGGAGTGGCCACCGGAATGAAAGACCATGGTGACCAGGACCAGTCCTACACTGCCCCTGTTTGCCCAGGGCAGTGTGCCCCTCAAGATAAGGCAACTGTTGTGTTTTGTGCAACAGAACATACACCCTGGCCTGCCCCTGTGATTTTGGTCTCTTCTCCAAGTCCAGCCTCAGACTCTGGGAGACCCTTGACCTTCCACCCCTGTCCCCAGCCTTGCCTCAAAGCCTTGGACACCTCATGTTTATGTCAACAGAGCGGTTACCAGAGAAGGCAGGCTCCTGCCCGCCAGGGGGTATCTGGTGCCCAGCCCAGCCTGTTGTTTGTGTTCCTTGTCTCGGTAGTGACCAGAGGGGCAGCAGGCCTGGACTGGGTCTCTGGGCAACACACTGTTAGGGTCCCAGCTGTCCCTACACATAAAACACCCGCTCTGTCAACACCCTCCTGAGGTATCCTCTTTCACAGAGTAAGAATTTAAAGGTTCCCCTGATGGGGCTTCTATTTTCCGCCTGCCCCTCTGCGGGCCTCTCTCTCCCCTTTCCAGTGAGAACAGCTCAATACACCTCCAAGACCCAGGGAACAGATGGTCTGCGCCTGGCCCTGGCCCCTCCTCACCCGAATATTTTCTGCAATGACCGTGGGGACTGGACTATGGAGGGGAAGTCTGCACCTTTTGCTGTGTGTAACCAAGCTCCTGCAAGCCGCTGCCACCAGCAGAGGGGGTCATGCAGACAGGCCAGCAGTTCCCCCCCTTTTGGTTTCCATCCAAACCGTGGGGGTATCTCTGTATCAGTAACCCCAACATACACTGCTGCTCAGTACCAAATATTTCCCAGAGCATGCTTTCTCAGCAAGAACTCCTGAGCTCTCCAGCTCCTCCCCCGACCCCACCCTCCACCCCGTTCCTCTCCCCCACCACATTCCTCAGCTGGCCTGGGAGCCTGGCAGCAGTAATAACTGACTGATAAGGGCTAAGAACAGGGCTCTAGAAGCCAGGAGTTCTACCTTCCCTAGAGGTACCATCTTAGGCCAGTCACTCAACCTCCAGGACTCAGTTTCCTTTGTCAGTAAAACGGGCGCCCCAAACAAGACCAGCCAGAAATATCCTGGTGAGGAATAAATTAGTTCATCTGCAGGTGTTCAGGGGAGCGTCAGGCCAGCAGCCAGGGAGTACGAAAGCCATCACTCGGTGCTACTGAATTCCAGGCATCATGACATCGTGGGAAAAGCCTTGGCTGGCACCAAACCGCAGTGCCCCACTAAACTCCTTGTGTGACCTTGAATAAAATACCCTGCTATGCAGTAAGAGGGCTGATAGACCTGTGCCCTCACAGGCTTCAAAGGGGACAGAGTGTGCTAGCCCTGCAAGAGAGCATAGGGGCAACTGCATGGGGAGGAGCCAGGTTTCCAGCACCTGACCCCCCATTCCCACACCCCCCCCACCCCCCACCCCCCACCCCCACTCCCCACCCCACCCCCCACTCCACAGCCCCACCCTCACCTCCACATTAGCTACGGCACTCTGGGTCTGCCAGAGAAACTGGCCTGATTTGGAAAGGAGAGCCAGGGTACCAGCGAGGAATTCAGGTCCCTAGGAGGTGCTATAAATAGCCAGCGCTGGCCAGAGGGCCTGGGGGCGGGGCAGGTGGGGCTAGGAGAAGCTGGAAAGGAACAGTGGAAAAGGAAGCCGTCAGTCCTCAGTCTGGGGAAGGCCCAGCTCACTGCCCTGGAGAGGTCGACGGGAAAATTATCTATGGGTGCCACAGCAGCAAGGGCCAGTGTAGGCGACCTCTTCACTCTCCCCTAGAGTCGCTCAGAGCCATGGGGAGGTCAGGAAACCCTTGCCAGAGCTCATCGCCAGCACCCAGTGGACTTTGCCCACCGACCCCACACCATCATCTCCATTCCTTAGAGCAACAGCTCAGTAGCTTGAGAGGGAAACTGAGGCCCAGAGATGTGAAGTAGTTGTCTAAGCTCCCACCCTGAGTCAGGCTAAGATGGGACTGTGAGTGGGGTTCATCCCCTTCCTACCCAAGGCTATATGTGAGAACCAAGATGTAAGAACATGTCCTCAGGGACAAAGTCTCTCCCTGAGTACCAGTGAACAGACAGGATTGTCCGCCAGAAACCCGGGGTTCTTCCTCTTCCACTGAGGGACTCATATTTACAATGCTTTACTTTTATCCATGCCTTGTGCATGTGTTTATGGGATGTATGTGTGTGCTTATGCATTTTTAAATATGTGTGGACGTGCATGCTCATGTGCATGCCTGTGGAAGCCCGAGCTGACATCAAGAGTCAGCCCCCATTGCCCTTTCACTGAGGCAGTCCTTTCAATCAAACACAGAGCTCAAGATATGTCCAGCCTTGGTAGTCAGATCGCTCTGGGGATCCCATTCCTTCTGAGGCTGGAATTCCAGGTGAGCCAAGATACACACCTGGCGTGGATAAGTGTTCTGAGGACACAAACTCTGGTCCTCAAGCTTGCATGGCAATGCCTTTAACCACGAGCCGGCTCCCCCAGCCTCATAGGTACAGCACTTTGGAGATGTTGAGTAAGAGGTACCTGGATGCAGCCCTAGAAATGAGACCAGACCTAGGCTCAGAAGACCTGAACACAAACCCATGTTGAGCTTACACAAATCAATTTCCCTTTCCAAGCACTCAGCCCCTTAACTTGCAAAGTGAGCCCAATAATTCACGTGTGAGACTAAATGAGACGAGGCATGCTTGAGTGCCTGATTAATGCCCCAGATGTTACAGACTCAAGCCCTGCATATTCATCTCTACAGTCTTGATATTCACTATGGCACCTGGCACATACGAGGCCTCACTAACTGTTGATTCAGTCGGAGAATGGAGTAAATGCTTTGCATCTAGATGCTGTACGCTTATGTCATAACAAATGCTCTTGACTGTTTATCAGCTGTTGCTGACATTGCGTCCTGGACCGGGCACTTTCTTACATCCTGTGTTTGAGTCTCCTGAGAAATTTCATATTTTACTCTCCGGACACAAATACTATCAGTCATCACTTTAATAAGTAGGACAAACATGTAATTTGTTGTCCAACTAGAAGACCTCAGGTAACATTTGTAGTAATTCTGACGGGACAGCAGGGAGACAATATGACCGTCCAAAGTACTAGAAATGCTCGGAACCCATACTAATGGTGCACTATGCAGCTCAGAACTCTCTGGAAATGGAGTCCCACATCCCACCCTTCCTGACTCCTCTTCTCTCGTCTGACCCCCAGACCACTTCCCTAGAACACTTTTTTTTTTTAAAGACAGTCTCACATAGGTAAGGCTGGCTTTAATCTTGCTACATAGCCAAAGATGGTCTGGACCTTCTGGTCCTCCTGCCTAAACCTCCTCAGTGCTGGATTGATGCCTGGTTTGTTTGGTGCTGGGGATCGAACTCAGGGCTTTAGCACGCTAAGCAAGCACTCTACCAAGTTATGTATCCAGCCTCCCTACCTGTAACCAATATATTTAGGGTCCTCATTTTAATCAGCAGGTGGTCTTGGCCACTTTTTCATTTCCTTGAGAATTCTAGAGCATTTGTACCACCCCAAATATAGAAACTTGGGGGCCCTGCTAAGCACTCAATGCATGAGCTCTACACTGCCCAGCTGTCCTCCAATGCCATTCTAGCTCAATTCTTTCTCTGTCTGGTTTGATTGAACTTCTGATGGGTCCTTCAGTATGGTACAGTATAGTATAATATAGTACCGTATAGTATAGTACAGCATATATGATAAATTATAGCTTGTAGAAGGGTCTCTTATAGCCCAGGCTGACCTCATATTCAGTACATAGTCAATGCTGGCCTTGAACTCCTGGTTTTCTGCCTCCTTCTCCCAAACGCTGGGTTCACAGGTGTGCACCACTACATTGATCCTGCAAAAATGGAAGTGGGATATGTATCTCATCAGCTCAGTGACAACAGCTCCTCCGGATCCTGTAGTGGGAATTTTCTCTGGTCTGGCCCAGCCCCGAGGTCCGGACAAATCTTTCCCACCTGCGGTCCCATAGCTGCTTATAAAATAATTACTCAGAGGCATATACTAATTATGAACTGGATGGCCCATGGCTCAAGCTTCTTGCTAGCTATCTCTTACGACTCAGCCCAGTTCTATTAATCTATAAGTTGCCACATTGCTGTGGCATTACTAGTCTGCTGACATCTTGCTGCTTCTTGGGGGGCTGCTGGCGTCTCTCTCACCCCACCTTTCTTTTCTCTGTGTCTCTACCTGGATTTCCCGCCTGGTCATACATGGATTTTTGCCATAGGCCAAAACAGCTTTATTTACTAGCCAATGGGAACAGCATATACTCACAGCGTACAGAAAGGCATCCCACAGCAATATTCTGTTCTCCCTCCAGCTTCCTTCCTAAGACTCTCCAACCACTCAGGTGTTGTTGCTACTTCCTCAAACACAGCAGGAAATCTCAGAACCTCTGTAGCCACCCCGAAAAATCCCCCTGCACACACCTCTCACTCCCTCCTCACCTACCCCCTCTCCCTCTGCTGGGAACACTTTCCCTTTAGATAGGCATATGAATGCCTCCTTTGTCTCCTTCCCAGCGCTCCCTGCTTCTTTCCAAAGTCCTTCCCTATTAAAATCTAATCTAAGCTGGAGAGGTAGCCTAAGTGGTTAAGAGCACATATTGCTCTTGCAGAAGGCCTGAGTTCAGTTTCCAGTACCCACATGGGTAGCTCATAACTTCTGGTAACTTCACCTCCAATGTATCTGACGCCCCCTTCTGGCCTCTGCAGGCACCTGCACTCACATGCATATATACACACACAGAGACATACACACAAGCACACAACTAAAAATAAAAAATAAGGGCCAAGCCCAGCATGGTGGTGCATGCCTTTAATCCCAGCACTTAGTAGACAGAGGCATGAGAATCTCTGTGAGTTCAGGGCCAGACTAGTCTATAGAGGAAATTCCAAGACAACCACAACTATTACACAGAGAAACCCTGTCTTAAAAAAAACCAAAGGAATAAATAAATAAAGAAGAAGAAAGGCCAGGCACAGTGGTGCATGCCTTTAACCCCAGCATTTGGGAGACAGAGCCAGGTGAATCTCTGAGTTTGAGGCCAGCCTGGTCTACAAGCAGAGTCCCAGGATAGCCGGGACTACATAGCAAGACCCTGTCTCAAAAAATAAACAAATAGACAAACAAATAAAAAGCAAACATCTTATGAATACCACAAATGTGATTAATATCATGAGTGTAATTAATGAATATCATGAGTGTAATTTAAAAAATAAATAAAAATAAAAATAAAAACAAATACAAAAAAATCTAATGAATAAGATGTCAAAAAAGGGATAACTTTTACTTATTTTTCTTCTGGTTCAGCCTTTAATGTTTCTTGGCATGATACTGAAGAATACACCATCCATGTAAAACTTCAAATTTTCCAGAAATACTGAATAATAATGTTTAACACAGACAAAAAAAAAAAAGCAAACTTCTTTTTAAAATGTAATCTCACCCTTGGTCATCGTTGGAACCATCCTTGCTTGTTTTCCCCAGCACTTACCAAAACTATCACTTATTTGACTTAGCTTGTTTGGCCGCTGACACCGGCAAGCTCCCTGAGAGCAGGGCTCTCCTTTGCTTCGTTCTTTGGACTGCTCTGCACCTCCGTGCCTAGAACAGTTCCTGGCAGAGAGCATCTGCTCAGCACACATTTGTCAGTTGAGCACAGGCCTGATGCAGGGGATGAAGGCTGAACATTTGCCCTTTGCACTAAATGGGATTTTAATCCTACCAGATCCACTTTGGGTCTATATGACCTCAAGCAAGCATCCTAACCCTTTTGTGAGTCTCTGCATCCCCATGTTTAGTGTGGCAAGAGCACATGTTGCCTCCCAGGGCTATGGAGAGTCTTAAATACACTTTTACAGGTAAACCACTAAACTCGCTAGCAGGCCCATTTAGAAACTTTGGAAACTTTGGTAAACTGACCACCCTAAGGCTGTAGGATTAGTGGTTGGCAGCCTGAAAGATGATTGAACTTGGTCCTCAATCATGAAAACCAGAGTCTGGATCCCAGCACCCACAGAAAAAGCTGGGTGGCCTTGAAACACCTGTAAACCCGGCTCGGAGCAGGGCAGAAACCTGAGGATGACGGAGCTTACTGATTTCTAGTCTAACTCAGACCATGTGAGGCATAGGTTTAGGG
Source organism: Peromyscus aztecus (assembly GCA_902168405.1). Taxonomy (NCBI): domain Eukaryota; kingdom Metazoa; phylum Chordata; class Mammalia; order Rodentia; family Cricetidae; genus Peromyscus; species Peromyscus aztecus. The sequence goes on along the minus strand of CABHPQ010158523.1, from coordinate 13,275 downwards.
AGGTATCCTGCCTCAAAGAAACAGGTGGAGAGCAATAGAGGAAGGCTCCTGGTGTCCTCTTCTGGCCATCATACACGCAGGAAAGCGTATGCTCTCTCTCACACACACACACACACACATAGATATCTTTAAAAGAAAAAAAGACCCGCAGCCAATTGCTGTGGCAACCAGGACTCAACAACAAGCATATGCAGCAAGAAGTAGCAACAGACGTTCTCACTTCAAACCATTGGTTTCTATCTCGTGCCCTCCAAGATCCCCCAACAGGAATGGCCGGGGTCTCTACAATTTCCTCCACCACCACAGGCTCTCATCCTGTTTAAAACACTGTGAGGGCTTCTCCCCAAAAGCTCAGTTGAGTCTGGGTAGGAGCCATTTGAGAACACAGGGTGAGAGGGGAGAGGTAGGGAAGAGTTGGCCCAGCCCTCCGCACCTGCCAGCTTCCTGTCTGCCTGCTGATAAATAGGAGAAGAAGCATGGCCAGAGTTTCCATTCCCCCACCCTTGTCTCCGCCAGTCATCCAGTTAAAAAAAAAAGATGAGGGAGACTGCTCCAGGGAGGGGTGGGGGCCCTGCTTATAAAGCCTGCAGCGAGGGGCGGGCGGGCGAGAGCACCAAGCCTGGTCTTCTTGTTGTCATCCCCAGCCAAGCGGAGCTGCTGACAGCTGCTTGGGACTCTGCCGCCAGGCCCCGGCTGGCTTCACAACCCCTCCACCTCTCAGTCATTCTTCCTCCATGGCTCAGAAAGAAGAGGTCGCTGAGGCTGCAGCGCCAGCCTCCCAGAATGGAGAAGATCTGGAGAACCTAGAAGACCCTGAGAAGCTGAAGGAGCTCATCGACCTGCCGCCCTTTGAGATCGTCACTGGGTGAGCCTTGTGTGGGGGCTGGGGTCTCCTGCCTGGGAGAGTGTGGGGTCTGAGCAGGCTGCGGAAGGTTAGGAGGGGAATAGTAGGGCCAAGGTCAGGTTCAAGCTCTGTGTCCAATATCCTAGCAGGGGCCTTCAGGGCGGCAAATGCCTCTTGACTGTTTTTTTTGCTTTTGTTTTTGTTTTTTGTTTTTTGTTTTTTGTTTTTTGTTTTTTTTTTTTTTTTGAGGCAGGGTCTTACCATGTGACTTTGGCTGACCCGGATCTCACTCTGTAGACCAGGCTGACCAGGCTGGCCTTGAACTCACACAGATCCTCCTGCCCCTTCCTTTTCGGTGTTGGGATTAAAGGCATGTACCACCAGGTCCAGCTACTCTTGGCTTCTTGAGGTGACACTTTAGACTCTGTGATCATTAGGAGATGGGATGGGGAGTGCCTCTGAGGAAGGGATCCACAGAATCATGGCAGTTTCTGACGTGTGCAAAGGCAGGATCGTGCCTTGCTGAGAGAAGCTTCAGGAGGGATGGTGGCATGGATGCTGTGGAGAGAGAGAGAGAAAGAGCCCTGGGGGCCATCTGGACTTGCCGCGAGTACTGGGTATCACCAGCCCCTGTGCATATGACCCACTCCAAGGAGTGTGGTGAGAATGGCACACTAAAGGCAGTCCTGGCAGGACCATCATCTCCCAGAGTGCAGACGTTAGGAGCTTCTACCCAGAGGAGCTGTCCCACAAGCTCCACACAGCCTGGAGCAACTGTGCCCAGATCAAACAGTCTACAGGTCCCTAAGGGAAAGCCATGTTCTGGGTCCCCTCTTGTCCAGATTGTCCCATCTCCAGAAATGAACAATAGCAGCCTTCTTCCTCACCTCTCTCTATTCCGAGAGAGAAAGATGCTGCTAAGGTCAAGGCAGAAAGTAAGAAGGGCCGGGTGGCAGGCTTCCCCTACACGGGGCTTCTCATGGCGGTCTCGGCAATGTGCAAAGGCTGGGTGGAGGCACACTGATTCTCAGGGGGAACAAAGTAATGGATGTTCTCATGGGGAGAAACAGCCCTGGAGAGCAGTTTGGACTTGCTGTCTTATGCTTGATGTGCAATGCCCTAGGCGTGGCCTCCATTTTCCTATTTCTGACTTGAGGAAGCTCACCTGACTTGATTCTTAATGTCCCTTCCTGCTCAGATATTTTCTGACTTCTAAGAGAGCCCAGGGGAAATGTAGCTTGGTTCCTGAGACGTGAGTAGCCACTGAACTTCCATTCACTCTTGCTCACCCAGCTAATCCTGCTCTCATCCTAGGATTAAGGGAACAGCTGGGCATGGACTAATATAGACACAGGGAAAGCCTAGGGCAAACAGGCCAGCCGAGTCCTCAATTCCAGTGGCTTGCCTATGGCAGAGGATCCTTTTACTGACACCTGAGCATGCTGGACCATGCTGTCCTGGGTTACACACATGCCTTCCACTCTCTGCAGCTCTTGATCTCCCAGGTACAGGGGCAAGGCGAGCCAACAACAAATTAGACTGTTGACTTGAACATGCACTGGGGTCCCAGGGCGGTGGAGCCTGAAGGTCTCGGAAGTAACTGACATTTGTCTAAGGCTTAACAACCCAGTCAAGAGAAAGGTTATTCATAGTGCAGAGAGAGAGGAGAAACAGACTCAGAGAAACTGAACAATATACCTACGACCAAAGAACCAGAAAGTGACAGGTTTCTGGACTCCCAGCCAAGTGCCTTGCCCACGGGTCTCCCATGGCGATGAGAGTTACAGGTTTTCCATGACCCAAGGCTCAGAGGAAAGGGGCACAGAGGGGCACGGTTCTGGGTCTCTGAGAGCACTTCTGGATGGAGGTGGAGCTCTGAGTGTTTCCTGGACACAGACAACAGCTGTGGTGATCTGTCCTCTAGGCCTCTCTGGATAAACAGATACTTAAAATAGCCCAGAGGTGTGGCCTTGTCTTCTCTGGACCAGGAAAGATGGCTGGCCTCTCCTTTCCTTTCCAGAGGGCCAATGAAGTCGCTCCTTCCCTAGTCTTGACTCCACAGGGGATGGCTCTGAAATGCTCCTTAGATTTGGGCTGAAGCTAGAAGAGCAGAGAACGCGTTTCAGGAACAGTCTGAAGCGAGGAGGGTTTGTAGAGGCATGAGGTGAGAGATTTGTCTGTGGTGATTCTGTTTACATGGGGTGCTTCGGATAGATAGATGGAAAGCAGACCTGAGCACAAAGGGAAAGAAAGATGGCAGAAGATTCTGGAAAAGGGTCTAAAGCCATAGGGTGTGCTGAAGCCAGATCCTCCCTTCTGGAGAGAAGATTCTGCCCATCTCTTCCCCGTCCTGTATCCAGTGATTTCCACTCATGCTCTGAGATCTCCATAGTGCAGGGGTTACATGAGAGAAAATAGCAAACGCTGGGCTTGCAAAATGGCTCAGCAGGTAGAGGAGCTTGCCATGCTAGCCTGGCAACGTGAGTTCGAGTCCCAGAACCCACGTAAAGATGGAAGGAAAGAACCTACTCCACAAAATTGTCCTCTGGACTCCAAATAGGTGGCATGACATGCAGAGACTGGTGTCCACATCACACACACACACACACACACACACACACACACACACACACACACTGATGATTATGTAAAAAGGAAAATCACCACACATTACAACTTGGGGATTTTTTTTCCTCTTTCTCTCAAAAAGCTGGTTATATTTGTCTCAGTTCCATAAGTTTCTCTTTCTGTGGTTTGCCTAAGCTTAGGGTGGCTCTTTGAAAGGTATAACTCGAGGCTTAGAGAAGGCATCATCCATCAATACTAGCTATAGCTTATTATGTGTCTATTATTGATCAAAATCTGGGAGGTTGGATTACTCAGTCATTTGCATATAAAAAATAAACCTCAGAGGGACTTTGCTCAAGGTTAGTCAGAGTCATAGGGCATGAACCTCAGGACCTTATGACTCCAGAGCATAGCACTACCTCAAGCGAACCATATCGAGGACTTTTATATTCGCAAATATTTGCCACCTATGAATTGTGCACTTAGTGCTTGTTTCCATTAGTGGCTGTCCTGCAGGAAAGCAAGGACTCTCTCCCACTGCTTCATCTCTAGCTCTCAATTGGTGCTCAATAAATATTTGTAGGGTAAATGAATGGACTAATGAATGGGCACTTCCGTGTGTTAGGCTGTCTGCCAGCCGCTGTAACAGGAAGTGAGCTGGAGGGAGGGCTTCTAACGCAGAGAATATAAAGAGACTTGCAGTTCTCAGCAAGTAGAATTTTCCAAGCTTGCCCTTGCAGCAAGCACAGGGATGCTCTAGGACAACACGATCCCCATCTTTCCATCTCTGCCATGGTGACCCTGGACATACCTAGCACCACCCTTCCATGTGTGGAATCGTGCATGCTTAGCACCACCCTTCCATGTGTGGAATTGTGTGTGCTTCTGTACAAAGCACAGCCTGCTGTCACAGGCTACGGTGAGCTGAAGATAAATGGCGCAGTGAGTTTCCTCTTAACCACGTCTTCTCAGTCTTCTAGGTTTACTTACTGTGTGTGTACGTATGAATGTTTTGCTCACATGTATGTCTGTGGAGTGAGCCTTCAACACCATTCGTGTGTGTGTGTGTGTGTGTGCAAGCACATGTTTGTATGCACACATTTGTGGGAGTGTGGGAGCATGCACACCATGGTGTATATGTGGAGGTCAGAGGAGAACTCTCTTGAGAGATGATCCCCACCTTCACCTTGTTTGAGGCAGGGTCTCTTGTTTTGCAGTGTCTGCCCAGCTAGCTGGCCCATGGGCTGCCAGGGAGTCTTCTGTCCCTGCCTCCTGCCAGGGCTACAGACAGGGGCTCTACCACATTTGGCTCTTTACTTGGGTTCTGGAGATTCAAAGTCAGGCCTTGACTCTTGCACAGCAAGTACTTTGGCCACTGAACTTTAGGTTTTTGAGACAGGGTCTCACTATGCAGCTCTGGCTGTCCTGGAACTAACTATTAACCAGGCTGGTTTCAAATGCACAGAGATCCACCCATCTGTCTCACCAGTGCTGGGGTTAAATTATGTGCTGCCATGCCCAGCCCCCTCAACACTATTCTTTATGTCACAAATCCCCACCCTGGCCTCTGGAGCATGTTGAAGCGTGGGCTACTGGAAACAGAAAATGGCCCATCAGCTACCACCCTGGCCTTCAGGGAGGTCAAAGCTGTGTGGATTGAGTGTCCCATGGAGAAGGCACTGGCTTCCTGCTTGCTTTGGGTAAAACTTCATCAGTTCTGCAAATCTAGCCTTTTCTCTTTAGTTCTGAAACCTTCTGTTTTGCTCTATACTCTTCTTCCTGACTGGGCCCACTATTTATAATGCATGAGTACCTTGGTGGGTCTCCAGGCCAAGGTATGCCACAAAGATCACACCACACAACAGATCTCATGCAAGAGATTTATTGGGGTTGGGGGAGCAAAAGGCCGTCTCAGAGTGGGTACATGAGAGACACAGACAGAGACATTGAGAGCAAGAGCGAGAGAGGAGTCTGTGATGACAATGGCCTAACTGCTGGCGATGAGTCCAGGCAGGCTGGGGGAGCGCCTGGTCTCTAACCCTCACTCCTGGCCTCGGCACTGAGAGTCTGAGAAAGACGGCTATCTATCGAAAGCAGCAGCTCCCCCTCTGACAAGTGCTCACAGACAGGTCCAGTGAGGGACACTGAAGCAAGTCAACATCCCGTCTGTCCTGAGTGCACGCTCCACTGCATGGGCCACTGTGTAGCAAATATTCCGTCTCTGACCAGCTTCTAGGGACTCCACTGCTGCCCCCTTTCATTATGTATCTGTGCTTGGGAAACACAAATGTTTAAAGCATGCACCTTAGAAACAACACGTACTACACACCCACGTTGGCTCTCCGTCCTTCGGCAGACGTACTCTCTTTTGTGAATAGGTATGAGGGTCCAGTGTTTCTCTGTTTGTTCCTGGTGATGCCCGGTGTGAGCGGTGCCTAAGGAGGGAACTGGAGTCACACTCCTGTCTTCACCTGCACGAGTGACTAGGTGCAGGGAAACACTCTCCAGCCTGCCCTCCCAACATGCATGCACACATGTACACATCACACAGTTACACTCAGAGAGACAGAATGTCCGCTCCTCCTTTAACCGTGAAATCTACTGAGGTTGAGAGTAATACTCAGCCATACTGTGTGATTAGGAAAAAGTTTTACAACTGAGAAGTTAGATGTCCCTGCTTCCTTTCTTCCCCTATGGCTTATCCTGTGTTTCCACAGTTGCCTGAGGCAGCCATGTTATCCAGCTCTCTGCAATAATTTCATGCCTCTGCCAGCTCTTTCCTGGTTGGGGTAGTCCATAGGAGACCCAAAGAACCTTATTTGACCTTTCTGTTCCTTCTGACCAAGAGGCCCACGGAGGAGCCAGAGGAACCAGGCAAGCCCAGGCTCTAGCCAAGCCAAGGGGAGTGTAGGCGGCAGGTCTTCCCTTAACCAGCTAGCCCAGAGGCCCTGCCAGGGAGAGGGGCGGGGTGGGCTCGGGGACTTCTGGCAGGGCTGGGTCGGAAAGGATATTTATAGGGAGGCGACCTTTCTTCCTCTCCCATGGGTTTAGGGTTTCTGGGTTCTCTCTTCATGCTTGGGGAAGGAGAGGAAGGGGCAAATGTCAGAGTTCCTGTGGGAGGGGCTTCTAGAAGTAGTTCTCATCCACTCAGCCAGCTTGCTTGCTACTGTTGACTGGGCCGAATTCTTGCTTTTAGAGGCCACACCGAACAAAGTTGAAGCAACGCTTTGGGGGGGGGGGGGGCGGATGAGGGGAGCTCAACGGAAAACAAAGCAAAACAAAACCCTGAAGGACCACATGGGGCAGCTACTGCTTAAAGCCCCAAGCCTACAGCATAGCCATAAATACTTCCAACAACACCCTCCCCCAGAATCCAGCATAGAAGGCAACTCTGGGCTCTGGCTTGGACTCCTGTTAGGGAGGGCGAGGAGTCTAACAAGTCTTTAAATACCAAAAACATGAGTTCTGTGTTCTCAGGAACAGGAATCTCTTTCAGGAAGAAAGGGGACCCCTGAGGAACAGGTAGAGCTGGAGGGTGGTTTGGTGGGTGAGTGAAACTATGCAATGGGGAGTATTCCATCAGGGTTTGAAAGAGGAAAAGAAAAACAGCAGGTGATTGCTCCTACTGAAATGTTAAGTAAATAATAAACACTTCCAGCTAGGGATGGAGGTGCTTAGAGAGCTAAATATAGCCCTGAAGGAATCCTGGGGCTGGGTCCTCCGACAGATCCATCTCCATATTGGAAACTTGATTTGCCAGCAGGGGACATGGGAACATGGGTGGAGACGTTCTGTGATGAGGCCAGGAGGAGGTAAGTCACTGGGGCTTCCTGGCTCTTCCAATGGGCTGCTTCGCTTTAAGCAGCCAAGGTCTGGGACACTAGGGACTCCCCTGTAGCCCTGGAGTCTGCTGACCTTTCTGGGGAAAGGTAAGGAGGAGAGACGGGCCCCCGGTGAGTTAGTGGGGCATGTCCTGCAGCAGGTGCAGAGATTACCCGTTTATTCTGTGGCACTCGGGGTCTCTCATGCTAGGCAAGCGCTCTCACAGAGCCCCACCCCAGCCCCTGTGACCGTTACAAGGAAAGCGGGCTCTCTGGCTAGCACTTTCCACTCCTGACTTTGAAAACTCATTTTCATTGGCCTCCAAACCTATACGGGTCTACATTTTAGGAAAACACTCACAAACAAGAAAACTAAAAACAATCTTTGAGACCCACAAGATGGCTCAGCAGGTAAAGATGCTTGCTGTCAATCCTGATGACCTGACCTCGATCCTCTGAACCCGCGGGGTGGAAGGAAAGAAACTTCACTCACAAGTTGTCCTCTGACCTCCATACACATAATGTGGCACAAGTGCCTCCTCCCAATAAATAAATAAATATAAATAAAGGTTTATACATATGTAATTTTAAAAGAACACCACTGTCAGCTCTGACGCCTTCTCTCCTTACCAATGCCACGCTGTTCTTTAAAATGCCCAGCTACTCCTATTCCATTCACTGCCTGATATAACTCTCCCTTTAAATCTTCTACGCACCAAGCCCACTGCCGAAGACATCTAGAGGGCTCTTTAAACTGCAGGCCGTGCCCAGCTGTACTGCACCAGCCTGGTATCACCAGGTCTTCCCTGGATGCCATGCTTTTCTTCGAGAACTAGAAAACATTTGTACTGCCTCCTGAATCAAGCTTTAACTTTCACAACCCTCCCTATGTTGTCCCAAGACTGTCCTCGTTGCTGTAACCAAATGCCTGACAAGAGGCGACCGAGGAGGAGTTTCTTTGGGTTCACAGAGTGAGGAGATGTCCTTCCAAGCAGAGGAGGCGTGAGTGAGGCAGCTGGTCACATGGCATCCAGTCAGGGAGCCGGAAGCACTGAATGCTGGCCTGCTCACTTTCTCTCCAATCTGGGGCCTGAGCCCATGGTTTGGTACCTAAAATTCAGGTTAGCTCTTCCCTTCGAGGGTAAATCTCCTGGGAAACACCCTCACAGACATTCCCAGAGATGTGTCTCCTGGGTGGTTCTAAATCCAGTCGAACGGACAAACTAACCATCACGCTCCATGTCCTCTCCCGTCCACGTTTGCAGTGTTCTAGCATTCTTGACCGTTTATTTACATCTCTCCCGTCTACATCCTAGCTATTATTACATACATGGCAGCCATGTGGAGGCCACCCAAGCTTCCCTACCCTGTGGTACCCTTGAGTAGACTTGTCTCACAGTAATTCTTAGCCCCTGATCATGTGACACCCCTTTCAACTGAGAAACAGCCAATAGGAGAACACCGTATTATGAGATACAGGCCACTCCGTGACCAAAATGCAGTCTATGAGAGCTACAAGTAGAAAGGAAGGCATGCAACACTCCATGAAATCTTTGTCTTGCTTCCTCATGAGAAATTCCACAACCTACTACCTCGTTAAATTGCTATTCTCATGCCAGGCAGTGGTGTCTTATCCCTTTAATCCCAGCACTCAGGAGGCAGAGGCAGGTGGATCTCTGTGAGTTCGAAGCCAGCCTGGTCTATATTAGCTCCAGGACAGCCAGGGCTACATAACAAGACCTTTGTTGTTTCTAAGGGGTGAGTATGTTTATATTGATGTGCATATATCACTGAATGTGTGCTGGTGACTTTGGAAGCCAGAAGAGGTGTCAGAGCTCTTGGAACTAGAGTTACAGGTGGTTGTGAGTCGCTGAACGTTGATACTGGGAACCGAACCAAACTCAAGTCTCCTTGAAGAGTAGTAAGCAGTCCTGACCTCTGTGCGCCGCCTCCATATATATATATATATATAAATGATATATATGAATGTATGTGTCAGTATTAGCATAGGCAAGGCCCATTTTCAGTAGGAATGAATGGGTCTTGGAGAGCTGCCCGATCTAGGTCCAAGAAACAAGGACTCATCATTCCCTTCTTCCCTGCCTTGTCTCCTTGACTTACAGGGAGCGGCTGCCTGTCAACTTCTTTAAATTTCAGTTCCGGAACGTGGAATATAGTTCCGGGCGGAACAAGACCTTCCTCTGCTATGTGGTCGAAGCACAGAGCAAGGGAGGCCAGGTGCAGGCGTCCCGGGGCTACCTGGAGGATGAGCATGCAGGTGCCCATGCTGAGGAGGCTTTCTTTAACACCATCCTGCCGGCCTGCGACCCGGCCCTGAAGTACAATGTCACCTGGTATGTGTCCTCCAGCCCCTGTGCAGCCTGCGCTGACCGAATTCTCAAAACGCTCAGCAAGACCAAGAACCTGCGCCTGCTCATCCTGGTGGGCCGGCTCTTCATGTGGGAGGAGCCGGAGGTCCAGGCCGCTCTGAAAAAGCTGAAGGAGGCTGGCTGCAAACTGCGCATCATGAAACCCCAGGACTTCGAGTACATCTGGCAGAATTTTGTGGAGCAAGAAGAGGGTGAATCCAAGGCCTTTGAGCCCTGGGAGGACATTCAGGAGAACTTCCTATATTATGAGGAGAAGCTGGCAGATATCCTGAAGTAGGCAGCAGAGCGCAGCCTTCTGTGAGTTTTTCCGGTGCCCTGGCGCCATCTGTGTTTACTTGGGTAGAAGACTTGAGGTCAGGTAGGAAGAGACACAATTTGAAGGGGGTGCACTCCTCTGTATTAATTGGTTGTAGAAACATTCTAGAACATTGTTTCATTCCCTTTCCCCTGGATCCACCTAAATCCACGTCTTGGGGTTGGAGGGGTGGCTCAGCCGTTAAGAGCACTGCTGTGCTTGTAAAGTTGGTTCCCAGCACCCACTTGGGTGGCTCAAAACTGCCTGTGACTCCAGCTCCAGGGGACCTAACACCTTTTTCTGCACTCCGGACACTAGAATGCACTTGCTCATACTCACACAGACATACACAAATATATATTAAAAAATAAGGGCTGAAGAGATGACTCAGTGGTTACGAGCACTGGTTATTCTCACAGACGGCCCAGGTTTGACTCTGAACATCCGTGTGGTGGTTTACAACCACCCATAACTCCACTTCCTGGGACTCCAAGTCCTTACTGTGGATACTTTCTAGATCCCTACTCCCAAATTCACAACCTCTGTTTTTCGGTAATGCAGAATTTTCATTCTTGGGGGCAATTTCTTGCTTTTTCTTTTGTCATCTTTTTTTCCTTTCCTTTTTTTTGTTTTTGAAGTTTTATTCTTTTAAAAATTTTTTATGGATATAGGTATTTTGCTTGTGTGTGTGTTCGTGTACCATGTGCATACTTGGTACCCAAGGAGGCCAGAAGAGGGCCTTAGATCCCATGGGACTGGAGTTACAAGCACTTGTGAGGCACCACGTGGTGCTGGGAATCAAAGCCAGGTCCTCTGGAAGAGCACCCAGAGCTCTTAAGCTCTGAGCCATCTCTCCAGGCCTGTATTCATCTTCTGATTTTAGCCAGATCTGCTCTCCCGCTTTCAAAGGGCTGTTCTTTGAGTTGCTCAGTGGTTGCTGGGTGGATGCCTAAGGCCAGGGCATTCTTATTGAGAATCACCCAGGGAACTAACTCATGGAGAGTCAAATGCTATCAGGTGAGAGTAGTGAGCTGGTTTATACCAGAATGTCTAAAGGGTTAAGAGATGTTTGTAACTGAACTAGCAGCTCAGAAGTAGCCTCCTCCAGATGTCAAGAGGTGATAGGAAACTGGAAATAAAGATGAGCTGTTTAGGCAAATAATTAGGACACAATTAAGGCCAATTTGGCCTCTTGCTGAGGGTAAATTAGACTCTCACAGAAACAGGCCAATTATCCTCAGGAAAGAGGGTAAAAGATCCTTCACTATCCTTTGAATTTGGTCTGATCTACTTTGCTCCCATGGAACTGCTGTGACTGAACCCCTTTCCAAGGCCGGAGTTGCTGGTCAAAATCTAGTGATGGTGAAGGCTCTTCACTGCACTCCCACCCGAGTTGAATTCTGGAACGACTGCTGTATTCATAAAACATGGACGCAGCATGTGCCCATGAAGATCATTCAATTTACGTTTGATGTTTCTTGCTCCTAATACCCTTAAGAGAAGACGCTGCTTCACAGGCACGTTCTGGAAATCTCAATGTTCCGGAGCTGCGTGTTGGCAGGTGTTTGCTATTAGGCAAGCACGTGGGGTGCAGACACCCTCAGGCTGCATCTTCCTGTCCTAGCCGACACATTTTTAGTCTATTCTTTTTAGCAAAAGGACAGAGACTTTGTGGGCAGTCATGAGGTAGATTCACACCATAAAATAACACAAGAGACTGGGTCAGGACAGCAGTAACAACAGATGTCAAGGGTGACGCCTAGAAATACAGAACTTGCTTACAATTCCTTAAAGATTTTTGTTAGTGTAGGCACCCCTACTGTAACTGTCTAGCCAGCATAAGACTCACCAGAATGGTGACCACTGGCTTAATTTAACCCTGAGCTGCTTTCTTCTGCAGTCTTCATGGGAGACAGGAATACTGTGGTATGTGCCTATGATCCCAGCACTCCAAAGGCAGAGGCAAGAGGATCATGAGTTAGAGGCTGTCTTAGTTTATAACAATTCTCAGGCTAGCCTAAGCTACCTAAAGAGACCTTGTCTCAAAACAAGAGTCAAAAACAAAGAAAAGCCCCAAGAGTTTGGGGTGGCGATGTAGTTCAGTGGTAGAATGCTTACAAAGCCCAAAGATTTGTGCTGGGGTATGTTTGGTTGTGAAATGCTTGCCTAGCATGCATACATACTGGATTCAATTCCCAGCACCACTGACAGTAACAACAACGACAAAGACAATCTAAGTATTATTATTCTATACTTGTGTTCCCAGAACCAAGAGGTGGATTGAGGAAAATGCAGAGTTCATAGGCCAACCTGGGCTACTACTTACTCTATCCCCAAAACAGCAACAACAACAAAAACATCCCCCCAAAATGCCACTTTATAAAATTATATTTAATTTTTACTTATTTGTGTGGGGGAGGGGGCATGTGTCATGGCACACATGTGGCGGTCAGAGGACAGCTTGCCAGAGTTGGGGCTTTGCTTCCACCATGTGGGTTCCGGGGCTGGGAATTCAGTGTCAGGCCTGGTGGCAGGAACCTAAACTGTCTGAGCTATCTTGGCAGCCCTGGGAAGACTTACAGGCCACTTCTGCCGGCTCCCAAACTACTAGCAAGTCTTCAGGGATTTTTTTTTTCATTAAATTATGAATTTCACAGATGATTAAAAAGTTTTAATCTGGGATCACGGAGCGTTTTAACTGGTACTCAATAAATAATCGAGCATGAGGGGAAGTGCATGTCTAAGTTAGTTTATTTTAAAATTCTTTGGTCCAGCGAGATGGCTCACCAAGTAAAGGGGATTGCCACCAATCCTGAAGACCTGAGTTCAATCCATGGGAACCACATAGCAGAGAGAACTGACTCCCAAAAGCTATTCTTCAACCTCCAAACATGCATGCACCCATACACATAAATAAATGTAATTTAAAAAAGAATATTACTCCTTGTGTAAACAGATACGACCAGTATTCTTGAACGCATTAGCAGACTTCCCTGTGCATATCTGTGAGTCTTCCAAGTTCCTGAGGGGAAGGTCAAAGGCAACAAAAGAGCTACGGCAGAGTCTAAATGACCCTAAAGAACAGCCCTTCTAAAGTTCACTAAGAAGCATCCAATAAATAAATACATCTCATTTCATCTTCTGCTTTAAGACTAGCAGACCGGCATGCAGGAGGCAGAGGTAAACAGCTTTCTGAGTTTGAGACTAGCCTGGTCTGCACAGTACATTCTAGGCCAGACAAAGCTACACAGTGGAACTCCATTTCAAGCCAAGCCAAGCCAAGTCGAATCTTTGTACCATATATTTAACTTAAGAGAACAGACTCCGAGCAGATCTCCCCTGGGACTGTTGTAACCA
>CABHPQ010158521.1:0-37628 GCA_902168405.1 Peromyscus aztecus | reverse complement strand
GTGTGTGTGTGTAGTGTTTTTGTGGAGTGTATATGTATAGGATATATAGAGTATATATGGTATATGTATATATGTATCTAAATGTGTAAAATGTGTCTGTGGTGTATGTAAATTTGTAGACTATGTGTGTTGTGTGTATAAATGTGTAGCTTATGTGTACATGTGTAGTGTGTGGTATATATAGATGTGTAGAGTGTGTGGGGTATGTAAATATGTAGAGTTTACATGTTATATATGTAAATGTGTAGAGAGTGTGTGCATGGTGTATGTATAAATGTATAGAATATGCGTGTGTATGGTTTGTGTGTGTGTGTGTGTATGTGTGTGTAGAATGTGCACAATCAATCTCTATATTACTGTATTTTAATTAAATTATTTTCATTCATTATACTTTGATCATATTTTCTCCTACCCCAACTCTTTCTAGATCCTCTCCAGCTCTCTACCCACCCAATTTTATGATCTCTCTCTTTCTCTCTCTAAAAAACAAAATAAAAAACCCACAAAAGATGAAAATCAAACAAACAAATAATACAATAAAAACAATAAAACAATAAAATAAACAAACAAAAAAGCCAAAATAAATTTTTAAAAAGCCCACAAAAACACTGAGTTTGTTTTGTGTTGGCCAACTGCTGCTGGACACAGGGTCTGCCCTGAAGCTGATACACCCACTGACATTCCACTGGAGAAAACTGAATTTCCTTTGCCAGCGGGCATCAATTGCAAACAGTTTCTAGGTTAGGTATAGACATGTTAGGTATAGACATGTAGTTCAGCTATTAAAGGGTAGGTTCAAACTGAAAATATATTTTAATATTTGATTTCTTTTTTAAATCAGACTATTGGTCCCACTATGAGATCTCAGAGCCCTGCCCTCTTACCTCTTCAACTACCTTCAAATAATACCCCATTGGGGATTTCAGCCTTAACATGTGGATGTTGGAAAAGCCACAGGCACCTGGTTTTCTCACTTTCCAGAAAAGCCACACTCACCTCAGAGGTGGCATCCTGGGCTGGTTGTCCCAGCACAGTGTCTGGGTATCACCTCCAAGAGCAGTCCAAGAAGGACTTGGGGGTAGATCCCATATTGCTGCTGGCCTCAGAGTGACGGGGAAGAGGCCAAGTAGGAGGAGGAGACAGCAGCTGCTCACAAGGACCAGAGTGCAGATGGGAAAGGGCCACAGCATGTGTGAGCCAGTGGATGGACAACCGGACAGACAGGGACGAGCTGCTGTCTGCTCTGTGTTGGTGTCTCCAGGGCAGAGTGCGAAGGACCCAACACATTTGTGTTCTTGCAGAGTTGATCACGAGGAGAGGAAAGAGACACTGCTGTACACACACACACACACACACACACACACACCTCAATCCTCAATAATTCCTGAATATTGCTAAAATATTTCCCATATTTGCAATTCACTGGAAGTTTGCACCAGCCATGTGAGATGACAGATTATATTCATTACACAATTCAATCAAAAAGTTAGGGGATTCGTCCAGGGTCACATAATCAGAATGGTGCTCCCCCACCTCTGGATGAACTTGCACAGTCTGCCTTTTCATAGTTTTCTCAGTCACCTGCAATGCCATATGAGACACAGCAAGACTAGGACGGTGAGCCACGTGCTGTGGACGCTGTTGTTTGGCAGCACACAAGGCCCCTGTCTCCATTTCAGCAGCAGACTCTATTAAAGTCAGTCGATAAGCAGGCAGGTGTTGGAGCTAACATGACGTCATACCAGGACAGCAGCAAAATGCAATGCCAAGGCTGATTTCATTCTCCCTTTCTGACGTTGGTGGCACTGGCACCACCCAGTGACTCACTCAGTCCCAGCTGCCCTTGGCCCTGGATGCTTCCATACCCACCACATCGTTGTCTCCAAGGGATTACCTCCAAGCAGGACTGGAGTCTGCCTCATTTCTCCATCTGCAGGTCACCAAGTCCTGTGACAGCAGCCTAATTGACTAGGCTGGCCTCAAACTTGGAGTATCTGCCTGCCTCTACCTCCCAAATGCTGGTATTCAAGGCATGTGCCACCATGCTTAGCTCCCCACCTATAGTTTTCAATAAAACGTGGCTATGCAGTTAAACGTGAATTTGCAAACTTGACTAAGCATCCTATTGTTGACTGGGTTTTGTAATTCAACTGTCTTGTCAGCCTCTGGTCTCCACAGCTGTCGCAGTAAGCTTCAACACTGTGTCCCCTGCTTGGGGGGGGGGGAATCTCACTTTCTTGACACCAAAGCCTGCAAGGAACAGAACTGCTTGGGGGTCGAGTGTCTCATGCACCTGGAGTCTAAGCCAGTTGTCGCTAATCTCTGTCTGAGCTTGCCTGGACAGCAAGGGCACATGCCCAGTCTCCATCCCACAGCCTTCCAGCACAGGTAGAACACTCCAGAACTCATGCTTCACCCTTAGTGGAGGGGAGCCATCCCCTTGTCTCCTCTGGGTTTGGAAGGGAGCCCTCCTAAAAAAGTTACTGTTTTACCATTATCTACCCCACTCACAGCCTGAGCTTTGCAGCTCGGGGACCATCCCTATGTACATTCTTGTCAGTCATGAGAGTGATATGTTTGTCCCTGTCTTCTTGGTTCCTGTGCCTGTCTCTCAGCTATTTTTAAACGGAGGCAACTGCTGGGGGTGTGAGGTGGGGCCAATGTTAATTATTAATCTCCTAAACGCCAGTAGCGTTCTCTACATTTGACATTTATGTGTTTCATTCCTGTTTGCTTAACTGTCTGATTAATGTGTAAGGGTCATGGCTGATCTAGTCATTCCCGTGTTTACTACAGTGCTGGGCATAGATTTCAGTGTCATGATGGTTGAATGAAAGGGTGTAAAAACAAATGGACAGATGAATAAATAATATAATGTATATTGTGTTTTTATATTGATGCCTCTCATAGTCTCCACACATAAATTTAAACCTTCTACTATAACAATATAAGACCTGAAAATAGATAAATAGAGAGCACTTGTTGCCGGCCACACTCTGCTCCACACGAGTCTCGGCCTTCTGACTCTGCAGCTCTGCCCTGAGAAGCATGGCGAGCCCAGCTAGCCTGCCCAGGGACCAGCAAGCAATGCCTGCCGCTCGTGCAGTGAGGACGTGGTCTCTTCGGCTTAGAGACCTGCGGCTCCCTTGGGGCCACACTGTCTGGAAGGGAAGAAAGCTGCCCTACCAGATGTCCGGTTACCTTCTGCCACACTCTTGCCATCAGGAGGCAAGCCCTCCAAGTGCGTGGCTTCTGGCTTCCTTCCCTTCCCACTGGGTCAGTCGTCTCAGGGTCTGTGAGGGATGATGTCACAGACGATAAAGTTTGCTGCCGTGGAAGGAAACAGGACACACAATGGCACCAACTGAGCCAAGCTGAAAACGAGATCCTTCAGGAGACAGTCCCTTTAGCCGTCACTCTCGGACTCTTGGAGCTGAGCCTCTGGAAGTTTCCTTGGAGAGACCCTACCCTGATGTTGCGTGGTTCACCCACCTCCTAGGTTCTGCTTTCTTCAACTCCTAGCAAGAATCTTGCTTTGTTTTTGAGCTTCCCATTTTGTTTCGTATCTGATTTGGTGCTCAGGGAAGGACACACTGTGTGTAGCTCCAGTCACCATGGTCACCCTGTCCTCGGTTCGGTTCTGCAACTTCTCAGTCTCACAAAGCGTCTCTTCTCCTGTCTGTGCTGGTGTCTCCTCCTCCTTTACCCCTTACATACACTCCAGGACCCAGGTTGTCATGGGTCCCAGACAAAGGTTTCTCCCAGCCCAGTGGTTAGTGGTTCTTCACACTGGGGAATTTTGAAAACTCCAGGGTCAGGCAGCACCCAGATGGGTCACGTGAGGACAGATGACATCTCACCCGCTGGTTCCAGATAGGCAAAGAGAACAGTCCCAGCTGCAGCCCCAGCAGGACAGTTTTCAAGCCTCTACCCAGGGACTGGAACTACGTTACCCTGTTAGTAACGAACCCCTCTGCGGACCTCCAGGATACCTTGAAGGACTCCGAATGGGCTGGGTTGGGGATCTGAAAGGCATCCAGCTGGAAGACAGACCTCTGGTCTGCTCCTCTGCAAGGTCTAGACAGCATTCACTCCGTAAACCAGAGGTTTATAACGCAAATTAACAGGAAGCTCTGAGGACAGCAGGGTGTGAGGCAGACAGCAGTAATCCACTTAACTTGACCCCAGGTTTCCCAAATTTACTTAAGGACACCTATTAACCCCTCAGGGAACCCTCGTGTAAAACTTAGTTCAATCTCCCTGTTTGACCAAGTGCTGGAGGTTAAACGGCTTAAATTCCTGGTATTCATACATCCCGCCCTGTGAGAGTGTCCACATTATTAATGACTGGACTCTGTAGTTCTTGATTGTCAAGTCCCTCTCTACACCTCTGATGCCTTCCTCACATAAGACACGGTAATGAAAGCTCAAACTTCCTGAAGTGACCGTGCTGGGCACTGCTGTGGATTGAATACTAAGCAGACATTTAAACAAAGTGCTTTAAATAGTTTTTAAAATTCAATTAATTCAAGTTGGTGCCATTATCAGCCCCTTTTCACCCAGAAGCTGACCCATAGAGAGGTGGTATTTATTGTCCAAGGTCACAGCCCTAAGTAGCCAGAGATGAGGAGGGCTCTCAAACCCAGGGGACTAATTCCTCACCATGTGCTACACAGCATGCAGGTCTGGTTGAGTAGTGAGGGCCCCCTGTGTGCTTAATGAGCTGGGGTGGGGTGAGGTTCCTG
This sequence comes from Peromyscus aztecus, assembly GCA_902168405.1. Classification (NCBI taxonomy): domain Eukaryota; kingdom Metazoa; phylum Chordata; class Mammalia; order Rodentia; family Cricetidae; genus Peromyscus; species Peromyscus aztecus. The sequence continues at coordinate 32,883 of CABHPQ010158521.1, read as the reverse complement.
GGCCTCTGGCCTTGGTGAGTGTGATGGCTGCATTTGGACTAAACTACAATCCAGATATGGAGAGCACACCTGAGAGGCCCGGAATTGGCCCAAGACACCCCAGACCAAGTTCTCAACACAAAGGAGATTTATTTGCCCCAGAGGGACAAAGGGCAGGAAATAAGAGACAAAGACAGGAGACAGAGGGGAAGGGAGAAGGGGAAGGGAACAGGGAAAGGGGAAGGGGTGTTTGTCCAAAGAGGGACAAAGGACTGCCTCTGGATAGAGAGGAGACAGATGTGGCCAACAGGCAAATGGGGGTTTATAATGGGGAAAGGGAGACCCCATGTTAGGATGAGGTGTTTAGTTTCAATTGGACATGTTAATTAGGTGAGCCAAAGGGGGCTTTTAATTGTTGGACTTCAATACTTTAATAGCTGGACCTTGGTGGCCAACCTCAGGGGGAAGAAGTGGCCGCATATGGGAATAGACCTTGGCAGTTAGCTTTAGGAATGTAAGCGAACAGTTTAGCAAGGCAGAGGGGTTTAGGGAGAAGGGCAAGGCCTGCCAGAGCCAGGCTTGCCATGCTCGGGCCTGCTGGAGTTCTTCATTCCCACCCTTTTGTTTTATTATTGGGGTTAGGCATTGGGTAAATGGATGCCATTCTCTCTGGCTGCTTTCTGCTGACATTGAGGTATCATAATTAGGGACATGAGGAAGCTGGAATGTTGGTCAAAGCCAGAAAGAGCAGGCTGTCTTATTCTCATTCAATGTCCAGGTTCTGAGGGGCCATCTAAGGCTCGGGAAGTACCATCTGTGCGGCTGGACCAGGATGTAGATGCCAAGGAGACGGCTGGGGCTGGGGAGTTGCTGGAGCAGTTTGTCGTTGATCTGAAATCTGCTAGAAGAGATCAGCTATAGACAGAGGTAAAGTTAAGGAGTTTAAGAAAAAAATAATTATCGTGGATGTGCATTTGAAACTTTCAGGCCCATGGTCCTGGTAGTTGGTAAGAAGAGTCCCAAGATCGGGGGAAGCGGGAGAGAATCAGGGAAATGGGGAGCGATCCCACTCTCAGGAACAGACAGGTGGGGAAACAGGCTTCTGGTTGGCAGGAGTGCTTATCTGCAGTCTGAGAGTTCTTGAGAGGAGTCAGGAAAATTTAGACTGGTAATATTGTTATTTATTAGGCGGCGCTGTTTATTCCTTAAACGGCACTGCTTGCCGTTCAGAAAAGTCACGAGGTACAACAAAGCCCACTATGAGTTTATTGAGGGAAGGGAACAGAAGGGGTGTGACAGGCCTGTGGGAATGACTGTGCAGGAAAAAGGGGAGGGGGTATGTGTGACCCGATTTTATAGATTCCCCCTGCACATGCACAAATGGGCTTATGTAGCTACACCACGATTACGTGATCACGCAGCGCACAGATTACGCATGCAGGGCATAAGGCCCTGAGATGACTAAATGTCTTGCCAGCGCCTGTGCAGTCATGGGGGAGTGGCTAGGAATTCTATCAAATATAAGGTTAATTTGAGAACAACTGTCACCTGAAAGCAGGGTCTGTTGGGAAGAATACAATTTGAGAGGCTTTTGTCACATTAGAATAGGTTTGTGTGTGTGTGTGTGTGGGGGGGGTGGTGTCCAGGTAGGTTTTGAAATTGAGGTATTTTAGGAACACAGATGATTGGGGAGGCTCTTGGAAAACAGTGAGGGGCATGGTCTGCACCAGGGTTTTGGAGTTGGTGTAGAAAGGTCCAGAGAACTTGGCTTTGGTTCCTAAAGCGGGACTTGGATGGTCAAGGGGACAAGCGGTCAGTAGTGGGGGTGGGGCATTGGCAACTGTGGTTAACGGAGGGCGCTGAGGAAGGCATTAAAAGGAGGGATCAGTGGAGTTGAGAAGAGTTTGCTGGATGACCTCTACTCAAGTGACGGTTTGGCCATGAGAGTGTGTGTGTCAGAGAGGATGGCTTGTGTTTATGTCTCGTAATTGGGAGTGTAGGATTTGTTCAGAACAGTTGATGTCTGAGGACACCTGGACAGTTAATGAATTTAGGGGAGCTCGTTGGCAGTGGATGTATGGCAATCATTTGGGCGGAGGAAAAGTAGGAGTATAGGATGAGGTTGATTTTGTTTGGGAATGGTTGGCAGTGGGGAATGGGTGACCTTGAGGGGACAAGGACCAGATGGTGAGGATGACTATGCAAAGCAGGGTTTGGAGAGTGTCTGCTTTGAAGGAGGGCTGGGGATGTTGTTATCTGGGTTATGTAGTCGGGTAGCCTGGAGGGAAGTGGGGTGAGTTCTAAGGGATGAAATGGCAGCTTGATGGGCTGTCACATCGGTGCAATTATTTTCTTTGCTGATAATGGAGGGGTCACTCTGACATGGCCATCTGACAGGAAGGAGCTGCCTGCCATCTGTATAAAATGTGTAGACAGAAGAAGCTAGAGGACCCTCTTGTGTTTGAGAGGGTTGGAGGATGGTCTTTGAGAGTTTGGGACAGGAGTGTAGAGGATCTGTTGAGGGTTGAAGCAAAGGGATAAGTGTGGATGGCTTGAGGTGAGGACAAGTAACAGATGTGAATGATGCGCTTTAGAGAGGAGCAGTTTGGAGGGATAGAATCCGAGACGGTGGAAGGGACTGGAGTCCTCTGTAAGTTAGGAGTTGAGTAAGAGAGTAGTGGGGATGGATGGTGAGCGGCGATCCCAGAGTTAATTTGTTCATTCAGTGAGCAGAGAGGCTGCAGCAAGAGTCCACAGCCAGGAGGCCAGCCGGTGATGGTGGTCTAGAGATTGGCAGCCAGGAGGCCAGCCGGTGATGGTGGTCTAGAGATTGGCAGCCAGGAGGCCAGCCGGTGATGGTGTGGTCTAGAGATTGGCAGCCGCAAGAGAAAGGGGCAAAAGTCAGTCTAAGTGTCTTAAGACTCCCGCCAAAACCTCAGTGTTTGGAAGGTTTTGGAAGTTTTGCAAGGTCTGATAGATCAGGGAGGTGGAGAGATGGGGCAGGAAGGAGAACGTTTTAAATGTCCTGGATAGGTGACTTGGGAGAGGAGAGTTGGGCTTTGGGAGGCGAGAGCCAGTAACTTCTGTAGCTGAGGAACTGAGGAGTGAGGCAGTGGGGTCAGACTGGCTATCGGACTGTAAAGGAGAAGGTCATCTACAGACTGAAGCAGGCTGGAGGGAAAGGGGGAAGGCAGGCCAGGCCTGCAGGGTCTGGAAGGAACCAGGGTGGAGAGGGACAAGGGCAGTATTAATGGAGTGAAGGTCTTGGACTAGGTAGAAGGCTTTGTTACTGTTTTGTTAGTGTTTTGTTTTGTTTTGTTTTGGGTTTTGACTGCCAATATGGGGGTATTGCAGGGTGAAGAAGTGGGGTGTAAAAATGACTTGGATAAAAGGGATTGAATAACAGGTCTGAGGCTTCAGAGGCTGGTTAAGGGTAGGAAGTATTGAGGTTTGGAGATGTAGGCAGAAGGGTCTTTAAGTGTAATAGAGAGGGTCTTGGGGTGTTGGAGAGTGTATATATGAAGGCTGAAATCCCAGAGGTAGAGGCAGAAGGATCAGAAGTTCAAGGTTATCCATGAGGTCAGCCTGCAGCAGCACATGAGAGACCCTGTTTCAGAACAAAACAAGGAAACAGGCCCCTCACGGTCCCTGAGTGCTGATGTTGAACATGTCACTCTTGCATCCACTTACACTGTTAGTGAAAGCCTCTGCTTTGCTAACAAAACCCCACATTTTGTCTGTTTGTCTGTTTGTGGGGTAGTATTTATTCATCGACCGCTGACGGCTTTTATTTCCCAGCAGCTGTGTTAAGGGCACTGGGAGCACAGGTCTAAACTGGGTGAGGGCGTTGGTGAATGGACAGCTGGCCTGAGTCTCCACCTTCCTACACTCACTCCCATGACTGGACCTCTTGGTGATACCCAGGAACTTCCCGGGACCATAAACCACTCACAGCTTCACTGCGGTACAGGTCAGGGAATTTTGGGCCTAAATCTCCTGCTCTTGTGCCCATCTCAGTTTAGACAACCACTAGCTACACAGGGTTTTCACATTTAAGTCCATTCAAAGTTTCAAAAAAAAATCTTTTTCTTGACTCCAGAGCCACATTTTAAGTGCTCAGTAGCCACAGAGCCAGCAGAAGACAGAACAGAGGCATGGAATGTTCTGTGGCACTGCAGATACAGGTAGGGCCACATACTGCTTCCGGGCTCTGTCTCACGCTCAGGGCCCTCATAGACCGCTCAGGTATTGCCCCAGGTCGAGTTCTCACCCATTTTGAGAGCCCAACATGGAGGGTCCGTGACTGTGACCCTTCTCTGGGCCTTGGCTCAGTGGCACAGGGCACAAGTGCGGCTCAGGGTCCAGCTGGGAAGGGTCCTCAGCCACTCATTAACCTGGGCAACCCCAGCAGGTGACTCTGTTTGCTTTCTTTGTGTCCCCAGGGTCCCTAGTCTGTCCTGGCCCCTCCAGGCAGGTCTAGAGTCTGGAGCCTCCTTGTCCTGGACAGTCTAATCTCTCTCTGGGTGACCAATGATGGCTGCAACTTCTCTTCTTGTCTCAAAATCATTCACATAAGCTCAAGGAGATTTGAGGCAGGGCACAGTGACCTGACCCAGGCTTGGGGGCACTGAGAAGCCTGCCTGCCCTGCCCTCAAGGCAAATCCAGAATCCCATCACTTCTCCACAACCATCATCCCTTACCATGTGGGCTTTGGGCTCCTGCTGTCTCCCAGAGTCCACTATTGGCTATGAATTATAGAACAGCCCAAATTGTTCTTCAAAACACACTTTGAATCCTGGCTCTCATCCATCAGATCCACCCATGACCCTTTTCTCCCTGGGAGGGAAGCGCTTTGCACAGCTCCTGGCCTCATGGTCAGTGTCCCCTTCCCCACTGCCTCTCAGATCTTGGCTCCCTACGGCCAGCCCTGCTCTAGATCTGCTCTCTTGCTCTTCTAGGAACTGTAAAGAACAGTTTGTGCCAGGGCTTTGGGGGCATTTTCTCACGTTGTCTGTTGGGCTTTGCCTTATTAAATCCTTGACTTCTCTCTTCCTTCCAGCTGCGCTCAAATGCCCCTTTAGCTGGGAGATCTTCCCTGTCCACCTGCCCAAAGTATCCACCTCCACTCTCTGCTGTGACCCCTTCCTCACTCCACGTCTACACCATGGTAACCCTCCTTCCTCTGCCTTTCTGCTCTCCCTAGCACATAGGCCTGTGTATTGCTGTGCATTTACACACTACCGTGACTTACTCATTAGAATACCAATGCATAAAGAAGGAACCTTTTATATCCACTTAAACTTACTGGAATATCAGTGCCATACATATGGAGAGACCTTTGACTAAAGGTAAGCATCATTATCAGGAGGGATGGAGGTAGCTGTCCTGTCTCTGGAAGAAGATGATGCAGCATGGGCAAAGGCCTTGTGGTCATAAATGAATTCCTTGTTTGCTGTGGCTGGGTGCAGAGATGGGGAAGTATTATGTAAGGAAGAGGTCATGGGAGGCAGAGAGTAGGTCTTCCAGGCTTTGTGGGCAGTGGTAGGGAGCAACGGGCAAGTTCAGAATATTAAGGCGGGTGGGTGAGTCAATCAAAGGCCCTTTTTGAGAGCTCCTTCTGAGTGTGCTAGGCAGCGCATAGGTGTGGTGGCACAGAAAAGCCAAGGAACAGTTGTGGAATATCCAAGGGAGACAAGGTAAAGCCGGGAGCTGAGGCTTCCCAGGGCTAGTGGGGCATTTGTGGGCCACTCTCTAGGAAGATCTGTTCCATAAGCATTGTCATTAAACAAACAAACAAGCAAACAAAAACTTATGTATACCACTTGTTTATTAAAAAAAAAACTCTATATTTTCCTTCGTGGTAGTCTACACACTATTAATAACCTAAGTCCATCATAATGTCCCCAAAGTCATCTGGTCTCAGGGCATTTATGCTCCACTCTCTAGGAAGACCTGTTCCATAGCATTCTCATTAAACAAACAAACAAACAAACAAAAAACAGAAACCAGAAAACAGATGCCTGTGTAAGTGTCAGACACTTTTGTTATTTTCGTAGTACTGCAATTACATTTTATGAATAAAAGGATAGCTAAGGGATTCAGGTAACTAAGGTAAGTACAGTATGATTCATATTCACACAATGACCGCACCTTGGGTAACTTCTGTCTGGGAAGGAATTTCTGGATTTGCACCTTTGATCTTTCAGTTCAAATTTCTATTCATTATGACTTCTAGAACCTACTTGAAGATATCACTCCCTTATTCACAAACACAGACTAGCGTTTCTATGTAATTGAGGATCACAGGACCAAATAGTTCTGCCTACAGCCATGAATTTGCTGACTGTTAAGCCATCTCCTGTGTGCTTCCTTAAAATTCATTTTTAAAGCCAAATAATCTACTTCTTTGGTTATGAAGGGATTCTAAATTTTTTTTCAAAATTAATTTTTCAATGGTATGGATATTAAGGCTAACTTATGTATACCACTTGTTTATTCAAATAAAAGAAGCTACAATCACAGTGGGTAGAGTGTAGCTCGGGGAGAACACTTGCCTGACATGTTCAAGGTCCTGGGCTCCATCCCTGGGTCTGTTCCTCTCAGAGCTTTAGCTTTAGGTTTGGTCTCTATATTTTCCTTCGTGGTAGTCTACACACTATTAATAACCTAAGTCCATCATAGCGTCCCCAGAGTCACCCGGTCCCTGACGCAGTAGGGCCCAAATACATTGTATGTCCTACCCAGCCAGCCAAGCCCCTTGGTCCCGCCTCACTGACTGACTCCTGTCCTCTTTCCCTGGCAGAAAGAGTAATTTCTCTGTCCACCAACCCAGGCGTTGCCGTGTTTCCTTCTCAGGGACCACGGTCCCCAATGTGCCACCTGCAGCCACTCCATATACGCTCTGCTAACCCTCCTGTCATCAGAAGCCGCCCGGAGTGGCCCGACTGCTCACTCAAAGATGGCTGGTGAACTGGTAAAAGAAGGGATTCTGGAACCAGGCTTCCGGAGCCAAATCTCAGCTTCCACTTGGGCAGCGTTGTGGCTAACACAGTCACGTGACACCCGATGAGTTACCCACCCTCCCTTGTTTTATTTCTTTCACTGGTAGAACCAGGGTATTATTGAAACCCATGGCACCAGCTTCCTGTGAGAAGTGAATAAAGCAGGACACGGAGGCTCTTGGGAAAGTTATTTTGGGTAAAGGAACGGACGTCAGAATTGCTAACACTATTGATGTTGGAGCTGAGTCTTAATTCCGTAGGTTGTCCAAGGCATTCTGCCCTCTGGGCATCGTAATGGAGAGATTTTGTTTTTCTAGCTTATCCCTCCTCCTAATGCTTCAACCTCTTTTGGAGGAGCCTAAATGTAATCTTACTGTATCTTATTATTTTTCTATTTTACTTGGATGTTCTTCTCTTTATCCTCCATTTCCAATCTCTTGTTACTTCTCCCCTGAACTTGTATTCTTAAGATCTACCCATACTGATAGTTGGACGCATGAATCTAATTTATTTCTTAAGATAATTGAATGAAGTATTTTATTTTTCCAGTATCTCACTGAAGGATATTTATGTAACCGGAAGGTTTCTCTAGTCCCACCCTGCCCTGCAGTCCTTCGGCCACTTATAAAATAATCATTCAGAGTCTTAATATTATTTACAAACTGTATGGCCTATGGCAGGCTTCTTGATAGCTAACTCCTATAACTTAACCCATTTCTATTCATCTATAAGTTGCCACGTGGTTGTGGCATTACTGGTCTGCTGGCATCTTGCTGCTCCATGGGTGGTGGCTGGTGTCTCTCCTCTCCTTTCTTCTGTCTGTATAATATGCTTGGATTTCCTGCTTGCCTCTAAGCTGCCTTGCCATAGGCCAGTGCAGCTTTATGTTTCAACCAATCACAGCAACACATATTCACAGCATATAGAATGACATCCCCTAGCACATTAATATTGCTGCAAGTACTTCATCATCATGAGAAATTCTGAGAATTTTTTTTTTTTTTGCTTAGTTTTCAATCTGTGCACCTATTCTTTCCTTTATTTGGCATAGATTAATCAGACACCTATTCTATGCTAAATATGACGAGGATGGAAGTACAGTATAATCAAAAATAGATACAGCCTCCTTCTGTTTTAGTAATGGAAGAGAGTAGGTTATAAATATATAACGCTATGTAAAAAGCAAAGGAGAAAATAAGTCAAGATAAGGGCAGAGAGGGGTGAGGGTGCTGTTTAGACCTGGGGGGGGGGGGGGGGGGGGGGGGGGTGTCAGCAAGAGCCTGTCTGAGAATAGAATGACATTTGGACAGAGACCCAGTAGAGGGAGAGTAGCCATGTGGACAGCTACCAAAGGAACATTCCAGGTATGACTATGCTGAGCTCTGAGATGGGAAACACAAGGCAGTTCCGGAAATAGCAGTGAGGAGATGAGAGTCTAATGAGGGGGCAGAGGAGGAAATCAGATCACTGAAAGTGGGTGGAGCCAATCAGACAGGATTTCTTCCACAGTGTGAAAACTTCACGTTCTATTTTGAGTGAAATGAGAAGGACTTTGAGGAAAAGACAAAGATCTGACTTAGAGCCTTGGTTATTGTTGTTTTAATGATCCCTCCAGTGACCTAGGAGAGAGAAACTTCTGGGAGAACAGGAGAAGGGGAGCATCCAGACAGGAAGCCAGGGCAGTGGCGCTGTTGCGGGTGGGTAGCCATGGAATATGGCAGAGGCGCTGGGGCCACAGGCAAAGCAACATGAGGCATCTGGAAAGCCTGAGTAAGCAGCAGAATGAAGACTGGGAACCACGTGGGAAGACTCCAGCAAGAGCCACAGGAGCTTTCCAGGGGCTTCAAGAAGGAAGACATCATTAATGATGTCAGTTGATGCTGATGGGTCCAGCAAGAAGACAAAATATAGATAATTCATTGGAGGAATTTTGTTTAAAGGAGGCTATAGAAAGAGAAGTACAAAAGAAGAAGATGGCAGGGGAGTGGAGAGCTGAGCAAGTGTCGGAAAACATCAGAAGCTCTGAAGAGCAGTTTGACAGGCTGTCGGGTGGGCTGGGTGTTGAGAGTGAGTGTGGCCTGCTGAGGCTTGAGGCTGTATTCAGATGTCAGCCCACTCTTCTCTGTGACATGTCCTTCAGAACCACAGCTCTAGTCTGGGGGTCTTGCTCAGCTGGTAGAGTGTTCCCCTAGTATACGAGAAGCCCTGGGTTCAGTCCCTAACACCACATGAACCTGTGGAGTATGCCTGCGTGTTAGTCACGGCTCCAGAAGGGACGGAGCCGATAGGGTTTATTAGAGTGGCTTGCAGGCTGTAGTTCCGGCAGCCCCGCAGTGGCTGCCTCACAGTGGAAGGCAAGAGTCTGGAAGTTCATTCCATGAGACTGGATGTCTCAGCAGTTCCAATCTAGCACCAGAGTCTCAGCTTTTTGGGTTTTAGTCAATTCTAGATGTCATCAAGTCAACAACCAAGATTAGCTGTCACAGCCCTAACCAGCACTCGGGAGATGCAAGCAGAAGGATCCCAAGTTGGAGGTCAGAGCAAGTCCAAGGCCAAGCTGCACTTTGTGAGACTCTATCTCAAACAAAATTACACTTTTAATTTTTTGCCAGACTTTGAGGTAAAATGGTGCTTCCCTCTGTAGTTTTAATTTATTTGAGCACTCAAATTGAGCCTCAGCTTGCTGGTCTTTCATATTCTTCTTCTGTGAAATGTGTGTTTATATCTGTCCTAATTTGGGTTTCCTGAAAATGAATTCTCAGATACAGACTTGGCTGCAGGTCATTTATTCAGAATCACAGGCAAGGAAGTGAGGACGCCAGGAGAAAGGGAGAGAAGTGCTAAACAGGAGGCTGAGGCGGGCTTTTCATGCAGTCAGCTCTTCTGGTATGCATGCCATCTAACCAGAACACGCCCCCTCTCCCCTCCCAAGCACCCGTCAAGGACCCTAACCTCAGACCCATGGGAAAATGGCAAAGCCTTCCTGCCTTGCCCCACACCACTGTGCCCCAGGAAATGGCAACGCCTTTCTCCGGGTCTGAACATGGGTGTTGGAGTGTGCAAAAAATGTGCCCCATAGCTTTCTGTCCCCTGGATATTTGTATCACCTGCATAGATGGCTCCTATGGAGATTACCTAAACCATCTCACTAACCCTAGGGGCAAAATTCTTAAAGAAAACTGCCTCTCCCTCTCCCTGCAGCTACCAATTACCAACAGCTCCTCAGCTGAGGGTGGACTTCCTGTCGACCTCTGCTCTACATAGTGGACTTGGTGTGGCTTGAGCTTGCACAGGGCCTGTGCATGCTGTCATAACCATTGTGACTTCATATGTGCAGCTGGCCTGGGGTATTCAGAGGACACTGCTTCCTTGTAGATTCCCTGCCTCTGGCTCTTACAGCCTTTCTGCTTCCTCTTCCACAATGACCCCTAAGCCTTGGGAGATGGGGTGAGTACAGATGTGGGTCTTTGTATTAATTACCATATATTGCAAATAGAAGCTTCTCTGGTGAGGATTGAGAGATGTATGATCTATGGGTATGATGATAAGTCGTTAGGATTTGGTTTAATTCTATCTCTGTTTAGAAGAAGAATAGCAATACATTCTTTCCTGTGGTCTATGATCTGTATAGCTACGGGTTCTTGGCTCAACAATGGTGCCAAGTATGGGGTTTTATCTTGTGGAGAGGGACTGAAATTCAATCAGAAAGGTGGTTGGTTACTATTGAGCCAGTGGACTTGGTTTGCCAGTCCAGTCATGATTGCGGCAGGCAAGGTTCACAGGTAAGGCCTGTGATGGCCTTTCTCCTGCACGGGACCTTCTAGCACTTTGAAAGTCAATCAGTAGGGATGGAGCTTCCAGGTCAATACCACTTTCCTAGTTCCACATTTGTGGCTCAAATACATGATGTCTTCGGCCATAAGGTCTTACATCAAGTTCTGGAGGAGAGCCAATGGCATTAGCAATAGTTTGGTAGATGAGAAAGTAGGGGATACACTTAAGTGCATTGGCCTAGGAAAGGACATTTTTAACAGGACCTTGATAGCGCAGGCTGAAGACCAGCAAATGACAATTAGGACCTCACAAAACTAAAACATTTCTGTCCAGCGGAGGACACCATCACTTGAGTAAAGCAGCAGTCTTCAGAAGGGGAAAAAATCTTCATCAGTTATTTATACATCTGACAGAAGGTTAGTATCTAGAATATACAAAGAAAAAAACTTAACATCGAAACAAACAAGCCGATTAAAATGTAGGGCATGGAAATAAACAGAGTTCTCAAAAAGATGAAACATAAATGGCCAAGAAACATTTTTTAAAAATGTTCAGTGCCCTTAGCTATCAGGGAAATGCAAATTAAAACTATTTTAAGATTTTGTCTTATCCCAGTCAGAATGGCTAAGATGAATAAGTAAATGAATAAATGTGGGGGGGAGGGGAATATTTAATCACTCCTGGTGGTAGTGCAAACTGGTGTAGCCACTATGGAAATCAGTGTGGAGGTTTCTCAAAAACTTAGTCATAGATTTACCATATGATCCAGTCATACCACTATGGGTATGCTCATCCACGTTCATTGCTGCTCTAGTCACCATATTCAGGAAATTGAAACAGACTAGCTGTCCATCAAATGATGAACAGATAAGGCAAGTGTGATATATTTATACAATGGAGTATTATTTACTTATTATGAAAATGAAATTTGCGGGTAGATGGATAGAGCTGAAAACAGTCATTCTGAGTGAGGTAAGCCAGAACCATTGAGATAAAGGTCACAGGTTTTCTCCTATTTTTGGATGCTAGCTTTGAATTTTCCAATATGTGTATTTCATTTGGAAGACCCGAAGAAGTCAGGATATTAATAAGGGGCCTCAAGGGAGGAGAGATAGAAAGCAGCGGTACAATAGATTAAGGGGGATTAACAGAACAGGAAGGGTTAAATTAGGGTGGGATGGGAGGGCAGGGAAGGGGGGAGTGTGAGGAGGGGTGAATAACTCTAAAAACATTTACAAAAAGTCAGATGGAAACCTGCCTACTACTATAGGAGATCACACACACACACACACACACACACACACACACACACACACACACACGTGCATAAAAACAGTTAAAATGTTGTTATCCTGTAACGGGACAGTAATGCCCACAGGAGACACCACAGGCTGACAGAGGAAATCCTAGAGCTAGGAATGGGCTACCTGTTTTAGGGTTGTTGCCAGTGAGAGGTTTTACACATTTTTTTTGGCATGAATATCTGTTTATTTATTTATTTTTTGTTTTTACATACCAACCAAAGTATCTCCTCCCTTCCCCCTCCCAGACCCTCTCCCACATCTCCCTCTTCCTGCCCCCCATTCACTCCTCCTCCTCTGTTTCTCTTCAGAAAAGGGCAAGCCTCCCAAGGATATCAGCCACCCAATGCATATCAAGCTACAGTGAGACCAGGCACCTCCTCTTCTATTAAGGCTCCGTGAGGCAATCCAGTAGGAGGAAAGGGTCCCAAAAGCAGACGTCAGAGTCAGAGACAGCCCCTGCTCCCACTGTTAGGAGTCTCACAAGAAGACTAAGTTACACAACTTAGCATACACGCATGGGCCAAGGTGCCCCTTGCAGGCTTCCTGGTTGTCCGCTCAGTCTCTGTGAGCGCCTGTGAGCCCAGGTTAATTAGTTCCTTGAGTTTCCTTGTGGTGCCCTTGAACCAACTGGCTCCTACAAAATTTTTGAAAATTGTTTATTTATTTATTTTATGTGCATCTGTGTTTTGCCTTCATGTACGTCTGTGTGAGGGTGTCAGATCCTCTGAAACTGGAGTTACGGACAGTTGTGAGGTACCGTGTGGTCGCTGGGAATTGAACCTGGGTCCTGTGTAAGAGCAGCCAGTGCTCTTAACTGCTGAGCCATCTCTCCAGCCCTGTTGATCAATTCTCTTAACTGATGTTCATTACATGAAGAAGGAATTGAGGAATTGTACAAATATTTGTACAAACATATTCTTAACAAAATAAGATAGCAACACTCATGTTACTTATAATTCTCATTTCGGCAACTGGTCACATGCCCTTAGCTGATATTTATAACTACCTTCCCCTACTACCCATTTTGTATTTCCTCCACCCTTGGCAAGAACCTCAGCGGATCTCAGTCCTTTTCCTGGAGGAAACACAAATCCATAACCAGAATAAGTACCTATTCCAATAAGGAAGAAACGTGTTCTTTCCATGGAGGAAGTGGTCCAACATAGTCAACCTGCCACCAGGTTGCTGACTGGTGACCCTGGGGGATGGAGCCGTATCTAGGGCTCAGTATTCATCTCAGCTGTTGGCAGATCTGGCGTTCAGCAGCAAGTGTAGTCACCTCAGCCTTGGTGAATGGAAGTCTGTGTTGTTGAGCCCATGCATAAAACCCATCTCTGCTGCCATGGTCATGACATTGTTCATGGGCCCATTGGGCAAGACAGGAATGGCCAGAGAAAGAGGCTGGCTGTCCACAGAATGGATCATCCTATCTACATGATTACTGAACTCCTTCTCATCTGAAGTTACCTTTTGATGAGCATTTGCATGGGATACAAATGTTTTCATATCCTTTGAGTGTTTAGAGAGATCTGTCCACATACTTTCCCTCCTGATATCTTTCTCACCAATTTTCCAATCATGTTCTTTCCAAGTCTCTGATCATTCAGCCAACCCATTAGCTACAGCTCACGAATCAGGGAATAATTGCACATCTGGCCATTTCTCCTTCCCAACAAAATGCATGACCATGTGTACTGCATGAAGTTCTACAAAATTTCCCATGTGGGTGGTTGTCTTTCAGGGTTGTCCCAGAAAGGGGTTGTGATGCTGCAGCTGTCCACTTCTGGGAGATGCCTACATAACATAAAAAAACGACCTGTAAACCAGGTCCTAGTCTTCTCTTCCTCAGTCATCTGATGTTAGGGCACACCCCATGAGGCTCTAGGTGCATGCTTGGCAGCAGAGGTCATTTTAGTAGGAGCAGAAACCATAGGCATTTGGCAACTTCTTCATGTAACTTGCTTGTGCCTTCAGGACATGCTCAGGCCCAATTCCATCTTAGTGTCTGCTTTTCAGAACTAATGCAGCATCCTTGAAGAAACAGCTTTAACTAGGAGGTGACTATCATTCCCCCCATGATAGGATCATCCTGCTTGGATCCTTATCTAATGAATGAAGAGAAGGATGATCACAGCTCTTTTGGGCTTTCCAGCCTCAGTACAATCAACATTTAACCAGATAATTTTTTTTTACAGGCGAGGAAGGAAGGTTTTCCTATGCATTGTAGGATTTTAGCATCCCTGCTCTCTGTCCTTTAGATAGGCAACCACAAAAGGTGCCCCTGGGCATATCTAAATGTTTCCTATGGACAAACTCACCCATGACAACCCTCTGCTCTATATGCATAAACAAGAAAAGTGGAGATTACCAGGTTACAGAGTTACATTCCAAGGGCACAGTATGTGGTCATAATGGACAGGGCAAGACAGTGCAGAGGCTCCTCCATCTTGTATTCCTGCTGAGGCCATTTTAGGTTTAACTAGAATTTGATTTCCTTGAGGGAGAAGGAGAATCCTGTGGAAAATTACCCAACTTTATTCTAGGAAGCCAAGGTCAAGATGCCCCATCTAGCTTCTCTTAGCTTCTGTTAAACGGCCCACTTGTACAGAACCCCCACCAGTTAACTGCCTGTCTCAGCTTCTATCAAATTGCTTGCTTACACAAAGCTCCTCTGCAGCTGCTGAATGAGATGCCAGGACATGGTTTTTTCCTTCAAAAACCCTACGCTCTGGACACTCCGTGCTGCACTTTGGTCCTGAATGCCTGAGTTTAGTCCCAACTGGCTAGAATAAAGACTAATTGGCTACATTGTCTGAGTGGTCATCTCTGGTGGGCTCCCAGTAACAATAAATCCAAGCTCTTTCCAGGCCAGGCTGCCACTGAGATACCAAGGTTCAAATGTCAGTTACAACATTCATTTATTGTGTGGCCTTATGCATATACTTTATACCTGGGTTTATCCAAATGAGGCTAAAAGGCTGTCCCTGTCTGCCAAGACTTCTGAAACCAGGTGTAAGTTTGGCGGCTCTAGGGTCATCCTCATTTCTGGCAGCTGACTATATATTTAAGGCTTTTTCCAGATTCTTATGCTTACTAAACTGTCTAAGTGGCTTACAGGACTCAGGAAGTACAATGTTTATGATTACAGCTTATTATGGCAAAAGGGTACAAATCTGACATTTGAAGAAAGATTTTGGAAGCTAAGAACTTGGGACTAGAGGACTCCGAACAGAAAGTTCTGAGGCTTCAAGAACACATCCCCTTCTGGCGTACACATGCAGCAATATATGTATGGAGTACTGCCAACCCTTGAAGCTCACCCGATCAACGAAGTGAAGCTTTTACTCTGTCTTCATTACCCCAATAATTGAATAGCTTCCCATGTGCTTGAACTCATTCTCTGGCTGCCTCCAATCCCCAGGGCCTGGATGATAGAATATGGCTTCGAGTTCCAGCCCTCTAATCAAGCAGCTAGTCTTTCTGGCATTGTCCAGACACTACTTGAGTCATTTCATTAACATAAACTATCAGGAATGCACTGTGAGTCATCTCATTAGCATAAACCATCAGGTAAGGTCCAAGAGGCCCATCATGGATTGAATAACAATCCAGTAAATTCTAAAGATTTGGAGTTAAGTGAATCCCCAATCCCTCTCTTCTGTAACAGGGGAGAGACACTTGTGCCCCCTCCTCCCCTTTGGTATGAGATGATTGACACAATTAGCCCCAGGAACTGAAATTTCCCCAGGAATCTCATGTTTGGAGAAGGGAAAGGCTATATAGAGTCTAGTACTAAAGGGAAAAAAAAAATGTCTCCTGGGAAGAGATTTCACACAGCCTGATAACTTCTCAGATGTCTGTCGGAACAGACTAGAACCTGGACACTGATATTCTGATGGGCAGGACCATGCCTTGACCAAGACTGTTTAGCTATGCATATCTCCTGCCCTCAGTTTAAACCTAAGGTTCATGTCAGGAACCCCAAATGGTCTTAGGAATCACTGGACCTCTTCAAGTTTTCTGATTATGAAAGGGAATTATCTTGCTGTCTTATTAGGATGGAGAGAGAAAATGCAAGTGAAGTTCTCGGCACAATGCCTAGCAGATGTCGACATTTCCTTCTTTTCCTCCCCGTTCACCCGAGTAGCCAGGCCACTTCCAAGAAAGAGAGAATCTACCTGGTACATTTTCTAACTACATGTAATAAGAGCAAGCACACGGGGGTAGGGAGTGTCTTTGCAGAGCTACTGGTCCTAGAAGTTTCTTTTGTTTGAGAAGATAGTTTGATAGGCTCTTAGGGGTATGCATCAGTTAACATCTGTGATTTTTCTTGTACATGGTAGGATGCCCTAGAGTCTAGGGCCTAGACCGTCTTGAAGTTAAGTGTGGACATGTCAGTGCAGATGACATACAGAAGACTTGATATATCTATAAGCAAATTAGCCACATCCCTTTCTCAGGCCATGGTGAGAGGCACAACAAATCCTCAGCTGATCTATGATAAACTATGTCACAAACAAGAAAGAACCTGTGTTAATTTAATTCATTAACTTTTGCTGGTGGCTTGTGACCCTACTATAACCTACACTACTCTGATAGCTTGTGTCAGATGTGATTCTGAGTTCAGATGCACTAGCTCTGTGCAGGAAGAGAAGGGATGTTTTGCCCCATTGGTGGAGAGTAAGAAGGAAGAAGTGAAGCCATAGGAAAATAGGCAAAGGCTCCACCTTCCCAGGGAGCTGGCATATGCTGTGTACTTCACTATGCTGACTATGGAATAAGATTTCTGCTTGACTCCACAGAAAATCCCCCCTCCTTTTTTTGGCAAATGCCCAATACCCAAATTGTAATTAATCATTATAATGAGTGAATGGCATTGCTCAGGATGATCCAAGGCAGCAAAAAGCACTTCAATTTGTAAAATATTGAATTGTCATGTGTTGTCTCATTTGTAAAAATCATTATTTGATGCTTATGAGACCTTTCATCTTATAAAGTGACATTTACATAATTAAGAATTTGTGACCAATGATGCTGAGTTAATTCCCCACAAGTTGATCAGATCTTAAAGAGGTTCAAAGAAAGAGATGGATTTCTAGGATGGGAGCTCCTATCCTTCCATGTTTCAGGAAAAGCGGGACTCTATATTCAGACCCTTCCCAGCTTCAGAGCCACAGGCTGTGGGTTTTGCAGATCCTGGGAGATAGGAAACCCAAGAAGTTCAGAGCCTGGATGTTTGAAGGCCCTTCTGATTAAAGGTTACAGTCTCCATGTCAGGACAACTCTTTTGGAGAACAGCACAAGATGGAAGACTCCCTTCCCTTTTCAGGGGCTTCCTGCTCTGTCCGACCTTATTTGGAGACTGTCCCTGAGCCTGGATGCCTGACTTATCTTCGATGTGACTTTTGACACACCCTGCAAATGCTCTTCCCTGCTGCCACACCTGATAACTAGGCATCGTACTAGGAGCTTTAAGACAGGAGCACACTGCCAAACGTAAATTAGGTGATACCCCAGCTGCTGTTCCCATCTTGTGTATCTCCCTTACTCTGGAATAAAGCTGAGCTGTCCCACTGAAGCTTCCTCCCAGAAAGCTGTCCCTGCCACACTTACAGGCCACACAAAGCTGCTAGCCACTCCTTCTCCTTTTGTCCTCATGATCTGGTGGCCAGTGGACCTGGAAGGAAAAGAAGACCCAATACCTGGACACGAATAAGAAAGCTGGGTATGGTCCTTGCTTGGCCTTGTCTACCTGGGTGACTAATCCCGTGAGTTCTACTGTTCTGTCTTCAAAATATGGAAATGGGCTGGAGAGATGGCTCGGCAGTTAAGAGTACTGGTTGTTCTTCCAGAAGACCTGGGTTTGATTCCCAGTACCCACATGGCAGCTCACAACTGTCCATAACTCCAGTCCCAAGGGATCTGATGCCCTCTTCTGGCCCTGATGGGCATCAGGCACATGCATGGTACACAGATGTATGTGCAGGCAAAACACCCATGGTCATAAAAATAAATAAATAAATAAGTACTTATTTATTTATTTAAAATGATGGAAAACACTATATCCCAACAAAGCATAGGTTTGTTAAAAACAATAAATGAACTTCTATGTGTAATAAGTGGAATTGTCCTGTAATTAAGTTCTTGATAAATGATAGCAATGATTCCTTTTAAAAATTGCCTTTCAGGTGACCTGGGGTTGGATCTGGGATCAGTGTTGGTGGTTTGTGTTGTTTAGAGTTTGCTAACTCAAGTAGAATATGCCATTTTCCCCCGTCATTGCTGCTGATTAATGGATCAGTTATGTCCATTTTTAAACTAATACAGGGACCATAAAGTGAGTTTGGAGAGTTGTAACGAAAGCAGAACCTCTGCTCTGAGTCGAAATGCTAACGTCTTCTGGATCACCCCTCTCCCACATGGCTCCTCTGCTCTGGGTCCCTTCCTAACTTCCTCCAGCTTATGTCACTGTCATGACTGACACTTGAAAAACCTTTTCCTTCAGCAAGACCTTCTTCTTCCCAAACACCAGCTCATTCCGTGTCTAGAATGTTCTTCCGTGTTCATTTCCCTTCACTAACCCTATATATCCTTCAGTACGCAGTTTAGCTCTATCCAGGGTATGTGAGTAACGCTGGCAGACTGAGACAAGCGGAGACTAGAAGTCAGGCCACTCAGCCTACACATGATCTGATGAGGAACAGGACAGGCAGATGGAGCACTTTCATAGTGTATGTTATAAGAGCGCATGTGGACCTCACAGTCTAGAAGATTCTATATGTACATTTGTAAATAGCTCGGCCGTTCACTGCTAATTGTTTGTTTGTTCTGAGTTAACCTCTAGTCCAGGCATACTTTGGGAGGGATGCAAGGTCCCACAGCCTTGGTGTATTCTCATTCAGCTGCAGGAGAAATGCTAAGGAGCGGCAGCTACAGGAATTTTAAATAAAGAAACCCACACCGTGAACCTCAGGGACAAGGCAGCCACCCGACCAGAGGGGCAGGCTGAACTTTGTTTCCCTCCTGGCTGGAGATGAGATGGAAGGCAGACGTTAATCGCAGATTGCCAGCTCCTGAAATAAAGCTCAGCTTCAGGATTCAACACCTGGTGTTTCTGCCTTTGTGAGCTGTTGGTTGGTTTTTTCTCGTGCTGTTTTGGGGATTATTTATTTTTATTTTATTTACTTTTTCTTTTCTTTTCTTTCTTTTTATTTTTTGGTTTTCTAGACAGGGTTTTACTGGGTAGCCCTGGCTGTCCTGGAACTCACTCTATAGACCAGGCTGGCCTTGAACTCACAGAGATTCACCTGGCTCTGCCTCCCAAGTGCTGGGATTAAAGTTGTGCATCACCACTGCCCAACTAGGATTATTTCTTTACTTGTATTTTTGACATCCTGATTATATATGTCATGGAGAGTTTCTTCTCTGGCTATGTCTGTTTGGAGTTCTGTATATTGCTCTTGTGTTTGCAAACTTAATTCTTCTGTCAGATTGGAAAGCTTTCTGCTATGACGTCACTAAGTAGTCTGTCTCTTCCATTCCATGTTGCTCTGTCCCTTCCTCTGCACCATGAATCCCCAGGTTTGGCCTCTTAACTATGTCCAGATTCCTTGGGAATATTGTTCATGCTCATTTTCCCTTGTTCTCCATGCCTGAGATCTGTTCTTGTGCATAGTCTTGTTTGTTAATGACGGTATCTGCTGTGGTTTATGAGACTGACCATCTTCTTCATTTCAGATATTGTGTTTGTTCAGTTCAGTATTCCAATCTCCTTGCTAACCTTTTCCTCCGTATTTTGAAATTTTACCTCCACTCTATGAACTGTTATATACTTTGGAGACCATCTGGACAAGGTCTCGGATGGATTTCCTTAATTCATGCATGTATTGGACTCTTCTTTGTGATCATTAATTCTTTTGAATAGTAAGGCTCTACATTCTTTCCAGAACATTTCTGTTATTTCTGTATGGAGATATTCTGGTTCCTGTGACTCATCTTCTAGGAATGTCTGCATGTAGTCCAGCTATGAGGAAGGATGAAACTTGATGCTGATTACCCAATGCGTGGCTGAAGTGACCCAGTCTTGGCCGTGTGCCAACAGAATCAAGGGTGGGGCTGCACCCTAAGCACTAAGGTGACCACATGGAGTAAAAACCATGGTCACCTCTGGATCCTACAAACCTGCTGGAGACAGGGTACTGAACTTTAGACCCAATGAAGCCTGTTTTCCAGCAGGGGCCTGTAGTCAAAGCTGTAGGCCCAAAGTCACCCCTGGAACCACAGAGACGCAAACTTCAGGCCTGACAGACACTGGGACTCCACACCCATATTAACCTCAGATGCCACTGGAAGCAAAACTCCATTATCTCAGGGGACTCTGCGCAAATTGAAGCCAAAGCTCGGGCCTTGCACTGACCCCTGAGGCCACTGGGCTGGAGACCTGGTCGCAGGGTGCTCTCTGGTTCTGTAGAAATGGGAAGTCACCAGGTGCTCTCTGCTCCCACCGCTGGAGGCCCAGTCACCAGCACAGTCTAGTCGTCAGGCATTTTGTGCATATATTGACAGACTCCTAGGCTGATTCTGTGATCTCCCTTGAGTATACACCCAGGAGTGGTAAATGAGGATCACAATGGTGACTCTGCAGAGTGTCTTCAGGAACCTCTGTACTATTCTCTATAGTGGCTGTACTTATTTATATCCCCACCAACAATATATTCCTATACTCATGTGTCCCTCTATTCAAACCAAAATAATGATTATTTATATGTGTGCATGGTGTGTGTGTGAGGGTGTGTGTGCCACAGGACAGGTGTGAAGTCAGAGGACACCTTTGTGGAATCAGTTCTTTCTGCCACCTTTACATGGTTCTAGGAACTGAACGTGGGTCATCAGGCTAGGGTCCATGTGTCTTTACCTCTGAGTCACCTCACCAACCCCAGACTTTATTTTTAAGGCAGTCATTTTGACTGGGGTGACATGGAATTCTAGTATAGTTTATAAAAGCATTCCCTGATGGCTAAAAATGTCATTGTGCATCTGTTCAGAAGTTGAGGGCTGGAAAGTGTTGTTCAGTGTTAGATATTTACCTAGTATCCAGACAGCTCTGGGTTCAGTGCCCAGTGACACATACACACAAGCATGTGCACACACACACACACACACACACACACACACACACACACCGCTGCCGCCGCCGCCGCCACCACCACCACCACCAAAATAACAGGAAGTAAGAATCATTGGTCACTAATATCTCTCAATATCAATGAACTCAATTCCCAGTAAAAAGACACAGGCTAACAGAATGGATGCAAAAACAGGGATCCATCCTTCTGCTGCATACAAGAAACATACCTTAACATCAGAGATGGACATTACCTCAGAGTAAAGGGTTGGAAAAAGATTTTCCAGCAAATGACCCAAGAAGCAAGCTGGTGTAGCCATTATAACATTTAACAAAATAGACTTCCAACCAAAATCAGAAGGACATTTCATACTCAATCAAAGGAAAAATAAGACCAAGATGACATTTAAGTTCTGAACATCTATGTTCCAAATGCAAGGGGATCCACATCTGTAAAAGAAGCATTACTAAAGCTTAAACCACACATTGAACCTCATACATTAATAGTGGGAGATCTCAACACCTCACTCTCATCCATGGACAGGTCATCCAGACAGAAACTAAACAGAGAAATAATGGAGCTAACAGACATTATGATTCAAATGGATCTATAAGATAGCTACAGAACATTTCACCCAAACACAAAAGAATATTCAGTACCTCACAGAACCTTCTCTAAAACTGACCACATACTTGGTCACAAAGCAAGTCACAGAAATCTGTCAATGTAATACATCATATAAACAAACTAAAAGGAAAAAAAAATGATCATCTCATTAGATGCTGAAAAAGTCTTTGACAAAATCCAACATCCCTTCATGATAAAGGTCTTGGAGAGATCAGGGATACAAGAAACATGCCTAAACATAATAAAGGCAATTTTCAGCAAGCCAACAGCCAATATCAAACTAAATGGAGAGAAACTCAAAGAGATTTCACTAAAATCAGGAACAAGACAAAGCTGTCCACTATCTCCATATTTTATTCAATATAGTACTTGAAGTTCTAGCTAGAGCAATATGACAACTATGGTAGATCAAGGTGATATGAATTAGAAAGGAAGAAGTCAAAGTATCACTATTTGTAGATGATATGATAGTATACATAAGTGACCAAAAAAATTCCACAAAGGAACTCCTACAGCTGATAAACACCTTTAGTGAATTGACTGGATACAGATTAACAAAAAAACAAAAAAACAAAACAAAACAAAACCTAATCTTCTCCTCCCACCCCCCGGGCCAAAATAACCAACCAAACAAACAAAAACCAGCAGTCCTCCTAAATGCAAACAATAAATGGGCTGAGAAAAAAATCAGGGAAACAATACCCTCCATAATAGCCACAAACAATATAAAATTTCTTTGTGTAATTCTTACCAAGCAAGTGAAAGACTTGTATGACAAGAATGCCAAGTCTTTGAAGAAAGAAATTGAAGAAGATATCAGAAGATAGAAAGATCTCCCATACTCATGAATCAGTAGACTTAACATAGTAAAAATGGCAATCTTATCAAAAGCAATCTACACATTCAATACAATCACCATCAAAATTCCAACAGAATTATTTATGGACCTTGAAAGAATAGTAATCAACTTTCTATGGGGAAAAAAATCCTGTACAATGAAAGAACTTCCAGAGTTATCATCATCCCTTATTTCAAACTCTACTACAGAGCTATCGTAATAAAATCCACATGATATTCCATAAAAACAGACAGGTGGATCAATGGAATGGAACTGAAGACCCAGATATAAATCTGCACACCTGTGGACACCTGATTTTTAACAAAGAAGCCAAAATTATATAGTAGATAAAAGAAAGCATCTTCAACAAATGGACTGGTCTGACTGGATGTCAGCATGTAAAAGAATGCAAATAGATCCATATCTATCACACTGCACAAAACTCAAGTCCAAGTGGATCAAATACCTCAACATAAAACCAGATATACTGAGCCTGATAGAAGAGAAAGTGGGGACTAGGCTTGAATGCATTGGCACAGACCAAATAATCCAATTAAAAAATAGGGTTCAGATCTCAACAGAGAATTCTCAGCAGAGGAATCTCAAATGGCTGAGAGGCACTTAAAGAAATATTCAACATCCTTTGTTGTGGAATACTAGTTGAAGATGTGTTATATTCATTTATACTGTGGAATATTTGTTTAATGATGCAAAGATGTGTTGAATTCTTTTATGTTGTGTTTGTTTGACTCTGTGAAGTTGTGTTACTTTGCCTGCCTAAAACCCCTGATTGGTTTAATAAAAAGCTGAACGGCCAATAGTTAGGCAGGAGAGGGACAGGCGGGGCTGCCAGGCAGAAAGGATAAGTAAGAGGAGAAATCTAAGCTAGGGGAGCAAGGAAATGCAGAGAGGAGGATGCCAGGGACCAGCCACACAGCCACACAGCCACACAGCCACACAGCCACACAGCCACACAGCCACACAGCCACACCGCCACACCGCCACACAGCCACACAGCCACACAGCCACACAGCCAGACACAGAATAAGAAGGAAAGAAAACATATATAGAATAGAGAAAGGTAAAAGGTCAGAGGCAAAATATAGACAGGATAATCTAAGTTAAGAAAAACTGGCTAGAAATAAGCCAAGATAAGGCCGGGCATTCATAAGTAAGAATAAATCTCAGTGTGATTATTTGGGAGCTGGGTGGTATAGTGGTATTCTATTTGTACTGAAATGTGATTTTATTTGTATGTTAATAAATAAAGTCGCCCAGAGGTCAGAGTTTAGCAAGCCATAGCGAGAGCTGGGCGTGGTGGTGCACGCCTTTAATCCCAGTACTCAGCAAGCAGAACTAGGTAGATCTCTGTGTGTTCAAGGATACAGTCAGCATTGGAGACACACGCCCTTTGATCTCAATACCAACCATAGAAGACTTGGAGGTCTGCACAGACAGGCCCTGACGAGGCAGTCACGTAGTTACAGGCAGTGATGAGACAGCCACGTAGTTGGGTTTACAACCAATGAGAAGGAAGAACCAGAACTCTTTATAAGATTAAACGCACAGGAAGTAGCTCCCTTTTCGGAGAGGTTTCTTGGCGGAAGAAGCTAGCCAGCAGCACGCGGGTAAGCTCCTAACTCTGACCTCTTGGGCTTTTATCTTTACCTTGGCTCTGTGTTTCTTATTTAATAAGACGGTTAGTTACATCTACAGGGTGGTGGGCCTCCCAAAGAGCAAAGAGTAAAAATAAAACAACTACAATCCTTAACTGTAATGGAATATTATTTTAAGGTGTGTTACTTTTATTTATGTTGCATTTGTTTATCTCTGTTGAAACTGTGTTACTGTACCTGTCTAAAATACCTAATGGTCTAATAAAGATCTGAACAGTCAATGGTGAGGCAGGAGAGAGAAATAAGTGGGACTGGCAGGCAGAGAAGATAAATAGAAGAAAAGAGGAGAGAAGAAGTAGGAGCCAGAGAAAGGAGGAGGACTTCAGGGGCCAGCCACCCAGCTACACACACAGCAAGCCGTGGAGTAAGAGTAAGATACAGAAGTCAGAGAACAGGAAAAGCCCAGAGGCAAAAGGTAGATAAGATAAGTTAAGTTAAGGAAAGCTAGCTAGAAACTAAGACAAACTAAGACCAGGCATTCGTAAGTAATAGTAAGTTTCTGTGTGTGATTTATTTGGGAACTGGGTGGTGCCCCCCCTAAAAAGAGTAATAAAGCAACCAATAACACTTAGCCACCAAGGACATGCAAATCAAAATAACTCTGAGATTCTATCTTACACCTTTCAGAATAGCTAAGATCAATAACACCAGTGACAGCTCATGATGGAGAGGGGAACACTCCTGCATTGCTAGTGGGAGTGCAAACTTGTACAACCACTTTGGAAATCAATATGGCAGTTTCTCAGAAAGTTGGGAATCAATCAACCTCAAGACACAGCATACAACTCCTGGGCATATACCCAAAGGGTGTTCTACCATACCACAGGACACTTACACAACTATATTCATAGCCAGAAATTGGAAATAATCTAAATGTCCCTTGACTAAAGAATGAATAAAGAAAATGTGGTACATTTACACAATGGACTATTACTCAGCTGTAAAAAACAATGACATCATGAAATTTGCAGGCAAATGGACGGAACTAGAAAAAAATCATCCTGAGTGAGATAACCCAGACTCAGAAAGACACACATGGTATATACTCACTTATAAGTAGATATTAGCTGTAAGTAAAGGATAACCAGGCTACAATCCAGAGACCCAGAGAAGCTAAGTGACAAGGAGGGCTCAAGGGGGAAATGCTTGAATCTTACTGTGAAGGGAAAATAGAATGAACATAGCGGTGGAGGAGGGGGTGGGGGGACTGGAACAGGAGGGAATGATAATCTGATAAAGTAAAAACGGGCTTGCACAAGGAGGTTAGCATGCATTCTTTCTGTGTGATGGGGTTTCTGGTGAGATCCTAGAGGACTGCAGGTTTGCAGCTGGAGAGGGAGAACAGTCTCTGGTGATTGTCTGGAATTCCTGCTATGCTCCTGGCAGACAGTTCAACAGGCTCCCAGCAAGATTCATGACCCCCGATTTTCTCTGCTTCCGATCCCCCCTCAAGTCTCAGCAAAGCCAAAAGTGCAATATAGATTGTTCAGTGCCTTGTGCCAAAAATAGACATTGATTAATGTGAAATTCTGATTTTCATTACAGATGTGTTTAATTTATGTAGTTTCCCCCTAAAATCATACCTAATTTATTACAGCAATAATAGCTAACATTTTTGGGTATTTCCATAAGGGTCAAATCCTCACTCCCTCGCGCATGCGCACCCCATTCACAATGACAGTCACTGCACAGAATAAAGTTATCAGTCCTCCCACTTACAGAGGAAGGAAGGCTCAAAGAGGCTCCTTGTTGGCTAGTTTTATGTCAGTTTGACCCAAGCTAGAGTCATCTCAAGGGAGATAACCCCAACTGAGAAAATGTCTCCATAAGATCCAACTGTAAGGCATGGTGGTTTATGGTGGTTCCATCCCTGGGCTGGTGATCCTGGGTTCTATAAGGAAGCAAATTGAGCAGGCCATGGGGAATAAGCCAATAAGCAGCTCCCCTCCATGGCCTCTGCATCAGCTCCTGCCTCCAGGTTCCTGCCCTGTTTGAGTTCATGCTCTGACTTCCGTGAGTGATGGACTGTGATGTGGAAACATGAAGCACATAAACCTTTCCTCCTGACTTGCTTTTGATCATGGTGTTTTATCACAGCAATAGAAACCCTAACTAAGACAGGTTAGGTCAGTACAGACTTTGTGTTACTTCAGACTTTGTGTGCTCCCAGAATTCATGTTCTTAACCATATAGCACTCTAGGATAAAATTACCTGCTGTATATCAAACATTTGACTCACAGATAAGAAATATGGGAAGAGGCAGATAAAACAAAATAGGTAAATCCAGGATGTAGCAGACCTGGTCTGTCTAAAGGAAGCCCCAGTCTTGATTCTCCTGGAGAACGGAAGCCTGGAGCTGTGGGGAAGCAAGAACATGGAAGAGGCCTGGGAACTTCGCAAGCTGGATAGGAGCTTTGTGTCTCCCCACCAAGCTGTCATTTCTTCACATTCTTTTCACTTTTTTGGAACCCAGAGCATCCAGCTGAGGAATGGTCCCACTGCCACCCACTCTCTCTGAGACTGCTGACTTACAGGGATGTTTGTTAGGGGATTACAAACTCACTTTCAAGGACACAACAGGAAGAATATACATTTTTTCCCATATTGCTTTGCTCCTCTCTAAGAAAAAATAAGCATACAATAAAATGCAGCTTAAAGGAAAGGTCTTAAGAAGCAACAATTGATTTTCTGTGAAGTCTTTTTCTGAAAATACCTTTTAGAAAGCAGGGGTCCCCCCACACTTCCCAGGAGTTCTTCCCATTCCTTCTTATCCTCAATTGGAGGCAAGGGAGAGCTGGGGAGGCTCCGCCCCCATTCTCATTATCCATGCGGGGAACACAGCTCCTCCCCCATCCTCATTATCCATGCGGGGAACACAGCTCCTCCCCATCTTCATTATCTATGCAGGGAACAAGGCATGCGGCTCTCCAAAGTTGCCCAAAGCCACATTTAATAATGTGTACCAGCAACACTGAGCTAGGCCAAGCAGACAGGCATTCTGCATGCTAGCGGGGGCCCTGGGAGTAAGTCACCAGTCAAAAGCCTTATGAGTAGGGCTCTGCAACATGATAGGCTTCAGGGCCACCTGCTGAAGTAGAGAGGCCTCCTGGAGGAAGCGGCCTTGTCACTAAAGGTTCAAGGATCCTTTCCTTCAGGATGAAAAGACACTGGGGAGAAACATAGCTTTCCTTTACGAGAAACCAATTGTTTGAAAAAAGGGGTTAAGCAGAAGAAAAAAGCATTAGACCAGCACTGCCTAAGGATATAAAATACAAAGCACATTTGTAATTTCAAATTTTCTAATAGTTGTATTTTTTTTAAATAATAGATCAAAAGAAATGGGTGAAATTTGAGTAACACATTGTGCTTACAGTCAATGTATTATCATGTAATCCATAATCAATATAAAGACATTTACTAACGACATCATTAATATTATTTTATTTTATATTAATCTCTGTATTCTGATGTGCATTTTACACATACAGTTGTTGACACAAAACACAGCTATTGCTTCAAAGGAGATAACAGATCGTTTGCTCTGAGTCAAATAAGACTGACCATGATGCAGGAACATGGATTCAGTATGCCCTGAATGATATGTGCTAAATATGATCACTCCATGATATGCTTAAGGGGAAGGTTTTACTGTAGACGTGAGAGGGAACAGCCAGAGGCACCCGGAAGAGTTCAGAGCAAAGAGAAAGAAGTACTGGACATGGCCAGCAGACTGGACATGGCCAGTGCTCTCTGAGGGAGAGGGGAGAATAGCAGGGGTCAGAGAAGAGAGAAGACAGTGAGAGAAGCAGGATCAGAGCAGAGAAAGGGAGAAGAACATACTGAGAACAGCAGGTTGTGGGAAGGGAAGCCCAGGAGCTGGAGGGGGTTTAGGGGAGGAGGAGATGAGAAGGACTAGGATGTTTTCATGGACTTTCAAATGTGTGTGACAGGTACTTGAGATACTGAAGGAGCCTGGAGGCCAGCATGGGCTTTGATATGCTGATAGGCACCACAGCAGATGTCCCTCTGCCAGATGAAAGAAAGGTCTGGATGTTAGAATTCTGCCCTTACTCCAGCTACACATGCGCAGTTCAGGGTCTTGCATCTTACGTCATCAGTGTGCGCAGGCGACTACGTGCATGCCCCGTGGTCACGCAATCAGCGCATGCATGGTGTAGCTCCATACCAGGGGCCCTTAAAAAGCTGGACGCAGATTCCCACCCTCTCTCCCTCTCCCCCCTCCGCCATCTTTCTCTCTGCCCTCCGCACATGCTCTTTCCCAGGTCTGGTCCTTTGTCCCTGTCCCCCCCCCCCAATAAAGCTCTCTGCTACTAAGTAACCGGGTTCTGTCATGACCATGACCTTTCTGCCGGTAACCAGCGCCATTCATCACTCATTTCACTGGTGCTGTGACTCCGACTGAGGTTCACCGGACCTGTGACTGCCTACCCGCTCTACTTTTTTCATTTGCCCAGCCGCCAGACCCGCACACCACACCCGCCAACCAGATTGGTGAGTTTTTCCTCTTTCTGACCCCGGCTATTTCCTGCAACTATAGGCTGAGATATATTCCTCACACCGGACCCCAGGGGGGTCCTTGGGCTGCACTGGCACCAACTCATTCTCTCTCTTGACGAAGAGGTCAATGCTGTCAGACCCCCCAGGGAGGGTCCTCATGCTGCCTACGCTCCCAGCCCTTACCCCTCTCTTGACGAAGGGGGGCAGGTAACATGTGCTGATTCATAGATCCTTCTCCAACCTTGGGGATACCTGGGACTGGAGTCTGATCCCGTTTCTTTATTTTAATTTTTTATTTTTCTCTCTCCGCGCTGCAGCCATGGGACATAGGGGCTTCCTTCTCATGGTTCCATTCCTCCTCTGACAAATGCCTTAAATATTCCCAGATACCAGTAAATTTGGCTCCTTGAACCCCAATATTTCATGGGAATTATCTAACTTCCAGAGAACAGGCAAATGAAAAGAGTTACCTTATCCCCATGCTTTTATCCAAGCTCTAAACCTCTGAAGTCCCTCTCCCTTTCTGACTCTCTCTCTCCTGACCATGTGCATTCCTAAATCTAAGGAATCTCTGACTCCAAAGAACCTTATCTTATCTGTTCTCTGCTCTGTGCTCCACTCTCCGATCTCCAGTATCAGGCTGGCCGCTTCTGCCCAGCCCTGGCTCTCACCTTAACTCACCTTAACTCCTCCCATTCGTTCTCAAGCTGCCCTGAGAAGAACAGACAGGTCTGAAAGCAGAATAGGATCCATGCAAATAAGTTTACAATCAGGACCCACATGGGGATCACAGTAATCAGGATGGCTCTTTAGCCAGAGATCAGTTCACACCCTGCCTCCTGGCAGGTCTTCCTAAAGTTGTCCTCAAGTCAGCAGACATCAAGGAAAAAGAAAATTCAAGACATGGAATAAAATCGGTCTCTTGTCTCCCAGACCTCCCTGACATAAGGGCTAAAACTTAAGCATCTGGAGAGCAAGGCTCCTGACCCCACAGGCAGAAGTTTCAGCTGTGGCATTTACGTTGTACCAGGGGAGAGATGAAAAAAGCCTGAGAACAGAATTGCCAAGCGCTGGCACATGCTGTCTGACTGGCTCCCAAAAACTGCTGGGTCCCAGTTTTAAGTGAGGGGGGCGGGAGGGGGAGGCCACCCAGGCTAGTGCATGCCCTGCCAGGCCATCAACTGAGCCTTGTTCAAAGTGCCACCTAGAAAGAAAACCAGTCAGCTGACTGCACCCAGGCACCAAGGGGCAAAGGAGCATCAAGCTAAGACCTCCAGCAGACCTAGGCTCAACCACAGGCTCGTTTGCAGGGAACCCAGAACACAACATGGAAGTAATCCATTTCTTTCCTTCTGGACACCAGAGTCACTAACCCAGTCCTGGGAGTTTTGGGGTCTCTCCTCATTTCCCTATTGTAAGGGACAGCCTTACCCCTCCTCCCCAGACTTAATTGTACTTTCAGGGTTGTATCTCACCAGCATCCTGTCAGACATAAAAGTGGCCAGAGTGCCAAGCCAAGAGGGATGGACGGCTCTGAAGCAGCAGGACAGCCCACCATCCCAGGACGCCTACCCCCGCAAGAGCCAACCAACGCCCACCAAGACAGCTGGAAGCAGTTTTTCTGGGAGAAACGACGCCCCTATTCCTATTCACTTGCTTTTTTTATAATAAGCAAAAGTCTGGAATGTTAGAATTCCCCAGCTACACATGCGCAGTTCAGGGTCTTGCGTCTTACATCATCAGTGTGTGCTGGCGACTACGTGTGTGTGGCGTGGTCACGCAATCAGCGCATGTGTGGTGTAGCTCCATACCGGGGGCCCTTAAAAAGCTGGACGCAGACCCCACCCTCTCTCTCTCTCCCCCCTCTGCCATCTTTCTCTCTGCCCTCTGCACATGCTCTTTCCCAGGCCTGGTCCTTTGTCCCTGCCCCATTTCCTCCTAATAAAGCTCTCTGCTACTAAGTAACCGGGTTCTGTCGTGACCGTGACCTTTCTGCCGGTAACCAGCGCCACCACCAGTGCCATTCATCACTCATTTCACTGGCTCCTTTTGGTAGATGGGAATCAGTTTCACAAGTTCCTGAGGAATGCTGGCTTTTGTCTAATGGCCAGAAATCCTCCTAACATATAGCACAGGCTGTGCTCATTGGACTGCCTCTTGGAGCTTGGGGAACTGGGTTTCCTTTGGACCTGACAGTAGGGGAGTGCTCACATGATCTTTTGTGGTTACAAAACAAAAGAAAGTCATGAATCAATTACGAAGTGAATTAATGGGGATAGCAGGTTAAGTGGGCTGTGCCACGAAAGGAAAACCTCCGATACAGGTTCAGATGCTGTCTGATGACATTCTTAGCTTTAATGTTGGTGGGAACTAATTTAAAACGTCTCCAAAGTTTTACATAACAGTCACAATGATATCAGGCCACATACAGGTCTCAATATAAATAGCTATTAAGTGAACTAAAGACTGCCCAAGATCTAGAACATTTCATCTCTCCACAATTTCAAAGTTCTAATCAATCTGTGTGATCTTCAGCTCTGCAGAGAAGTGCAGCTCACACAGCGCATGTGAAGGACTCCACTGGCACCTGGGACACACGGACAGCACAGAGACAGAGCCCTGTACGGCCAGTGCAGGCATCTGTGGGGACCACACGTCCTTCTGTCTACTCTTTGAGGCTTTGATAATTAAGTTGGCTGAAACAAACCAACAATAAATTGACAGAAACAAAGGAACAGAAACGTGTTAATGCACGAGTACACAGGAGTCACACTGAGTATGAAACTCAAAGGGAAGTCCTGATGGTCAAGGCTTAAACACTCTAGGAGAGACAAAAGTGAAGGCACACCAGTTTCAGAGGGGAAGTAAATGATGCACAGGAGACAAGGGCCAGGCAGGGAGGAGAGGCAACAGCCTGGAACAAAGCCTTCCTGGGATCTAGGGCATCAACTCCCATCTTGCCTGCCGTCCTTAACAGATTACGACCCTTCCAGCCTTTACCTAGATAAAGAAACTTCAAAGACAATCCTTTCCTTTTGCTTCAGGTGAGGAGGACTGAGGCCAGAGCTCCTCAAGCCTGTGTTCTGACTTCAGTCACAGATCCACACCACACTTGGGGTATTGTTTTCTGAGCCCCAACATATTGCTTTACTCAGCTCTTAACAAGAAAATTCAGGATTTGATGAAAGCATGGCATATAATTCCACACTATTTAATCTTTCTCTCAAGTATATAGCAAACACCTTGAGTATAGAGCCCCATGTTAACCCAGATCAAGGCCTGGGCCCGGGGAGCTCTAACAAGCTAGGATCAATGACTACTGAAAAAGGAGACATATTCATCTGGCCCCATTGGGAGAGGAACAGGTAATGAGGCTCAATGACTCCCCCAACCAAGTCCATCTTCAGGGTCCTGGCGTAGGCTTAGGTTTAAAGAGAAAGTGAGAGATGGGCATTAATGGTCAAGATGTGGTCCATCCTGCCCATCACCGATCCTTCATGGTCTCAGCTGCACTCTGTCCTAAAGGTGGTCTAACAAATCGTGAGGACCATGTGAAACCTCTTTCTGGGAGTGCCTTCATTTTCTTTCCCAGCTGGAGACTCCTGGAAAAATGCAATTCCTTGGGACCTCTTGTCTCCATAGGCAAAGGGAGAGCACAAGAATGTCTTTCCATAGAGTAGCTTTGCTCCCACCAGGATGGTTATAAATCACAGTCAGGTATGAATTATTCCAATGTTTGTGAGCAATGTCTAGAATTTAGTTGGTGATTTATCTGTTTGTAGGGTTTACTTAAACACTAACTACTAGTCTTTCATATTGTTTGTTTTTCTTTTGACTTTTCTGAGACAAGATCTTGTGTATTCATGGCTGGCCTTGAACTCCTGATCCTTCTGCTTCTACCTTCCAAGTGTGGGGAGTACAGGTGTGAGCCACCATGACTGGCTAGTCTGTCAATTTTTATATTATTCTATTTCTAAATGTCTGGTTTTGAAGTGCTCTCCATACATTTACATCTAACCAACTCCAGGCAAGGACATAT